>JAPCYS010001284.1:0-69086 GCA_028641055.1 Alopecurus myosuroides | reverse complement strand
GTTCTGTCGTGCTGCGATTGGACTCCAGGAAGATCCTTTCCTTGAAGCGAGATCAATTTTGCAAACAAGGTGCAGACTTCAGGTTCAGAACGTGAACCTCGACACACGTCCATGGCGGACGGGAAAGAAGGGCAGATCCCACGGAGACCTATGGCAACTAAAAGAGACGAGAGACAGCGGGAATCGGACCACGTGCTCACCGGGAGGGTGCTGATATAGACGAACAGGCTCCGACACGACCGGCGGTGGCGAATCCCGGCGGGGACGTGCTCGGCATGGAGGAAGAGGAACCTGAAATTGTCCCGTCTCCGGGCGTTCCAGCAGGCTCCGCTTCTCGAGGACATCGAGGGAGATGAGGTACACCCGTTGGTACCCTTGGAAGAGGTTGTGGATGAGCGATGCCATGGCGCAGCAACGATGCCCTCACAATGGTGGTCTTTATGTACAAATTTTGGGAGAGGAATAGAGAGATGGAGGGAGAAGGAAATAACAGAAGAGGATGGCGGCGGTAGAGAGGAACAAAGGCTAGGGTTTCCAAGGGAATCTGGAGGGAGGGGTAGATAAGGAGGGGGAGAGGGGGGACCAGGAGGAGGCCATGGTCACGTTCTGTACGACCTTCTTCGTGGGGAAGACGACAAGGAGGGTGGCCTCCTGGTGGGCTGCAAGGCAGAGAGGACTTGGTCTTGGAGGACTGGGTCTTGGGCTGCATATTTGGGCCGGTTGCAGGCCTGGATGCTACACAAACCCTTTTTTGTTTGTTTTATTATTTCAGAAAGAAAAAACAAAATAAGGACTTTGAGATAATTAGAAGGCTCAAAACAATTTATACTTTTGCAAAAATCTTGAATGGTACACAAATCAGAAGTTTTTGGTGAACTTAAATTTAGGGTGATGAATGATGATGCAAGATGGCATGAGATGCACAAAAGAAAAACAAACAAGCTAATTGGGGGAAAATCCCCGGGTGTTACAGCCGACACCACTAACAACAGATTGCGCCCTCGCAATCCGCTCACAACCACGGGAGAGGGAAGAAGTCAGATCTATCGAGTCTTTGGCCGCATCGTTGATCTTCTCGACACCACTAACAAAAGTTTCTCGACACCACTAACAAGAGATTCTTGCTCGGATTGATGACGATGTTCTTCCACCAGGAATCTTCCGATGATCGAACCTATTAGGTTAACGGCTCAGAAAACGTCCACCCCACGTAGGATCCTAAAACTTTGAAAGATTGAGAGGAAGAGAGACTCCGAAACAAATAAGATGAGAGGGGAAATAGAATAGAGATAAGGAGAAAACAAGAATCCTATTGAGATGTTTCCAAAATAGTTTGGCAGAAATAGTTTTTGACACTCTAGAAACAACGATCGTTAGCGAGGTTATCCTACAGGCTTTGCGGACCCGTTGCTTCGATAACCATTCGTATCGAAACTACTTTGGGAATCGGAAACCATGCTCTGATACCATTTGTGACGCCCCGAGATCGGGCACTATGCAGATTTCAGCATTTCCGCCAAAATCCACATAATAACCGATTTCAGGTTGCCACTTGTGATAACATTACAACAGTTCACAAATAATCCACAACAACAACAACAGAGGAGGTATATACAAGACGACTCAAACGAGTCAAGGATACAAATGATACAATACAAAGATCCAAATGACAGCGGAAGAAACAACATAGTGTCCGACTACGGACAAGATACAAATTGGACTAAGAGTCCTGAAGATAACCGATGGCGTCCAATCCCTGCCCAGGCCAAGCCGGAGGGATTCCCAAGCTAATGTCGTCAGACTTCAAACCTGTTGACTGCAATGTGGAATATGCAGCCACGAAATGGATTCGTGGGTCAGTACTATTAAGTACTGGCAAGTGGATAAACCATACTCACAAGATACCAGCGTAACCAATCATCACAAGATATTAATACTTTGGGTACAACAGAAGGAAGGGATTATTGCAACGAAGCGGCAGCGGGCTGCACTAACTAACTACAGAGATGCGCTACAACATCCGGCTAATAGAAAGGGATAAGAGAGCGTATCAGAACCAACTACAACTACTCACCAAACAATACCCATCCAGTGTTACCCCCTACTAAGGAAGCAACCCAAGGAAACTCACACTGTTGATTAAGGTGACATTAATTTTTATGGTGGAGGTAATCTAAATTACTAGTCAAGTTATCATCGTTAAGTCTAAGTTGTCTGAGTACTTGTTAGCCATCACTTTCACCAAGTCATCCTTAACCGCGGACAACACGGCTTCTCGAGAAGATTAACCCTGCAGGGATGCACCAATTTGGCCGTACACGTAAGAATGACCCGCCAGATGGAAAGGACCTTCCACCAAGCGAGGCACTCAACACAACCCAACTCTTCTTCGCATCAAGCCCAAAGAACCCCGTGCAATTGAGCGCACGACTAATCAAGCCCCACGAAGAAAAGGGGACCCTCATAGCACTCTAAGAACGTGTCTCCCTAAATGCCGACTACAAACGTTCCACCCTGGCGCCAAGGGTTCGCACTTGCATATGCATGCGGCAAAATGGAAAACCCGAACTAAATGAGGCGATTTGGACGAGATGCGAATCGAATCAAAGTTGCGGGGGGCGCCCATACTCGCTTCCCACATGCGGTTAGCACGCTCATCATGTATCGGAGGACAAGACCCTTTTCCTAATTAAGGTCGACACTAGCAGGCCTCAAAACCACGCCGGGCCTCCTGCCGGTGCCTTATCATCAAATTAATATTACCCAAAACATTAACATGTTGTTGATTAGGACAAACCCAACTATCAACTAAACAGGTGATAGGACAAAGTACAACAGGACTAGAGCGCAAACAACACTAAGCATGCAACTACGACATGAGGGCCAACGGGGTAAACAAACAACAGTTAATAGGAAGTGGAAGGAAGACTATATCATGGCTGCAAGGTAAACCTATGATAGGATCGAGACACAAGAATCGAAAATACTAGGCTAGCATAAAGACAACGGAAAGAATGGGTAACAAGTGAGGAAAGGCAACATAGGTAGCAAGTGAGTATACTTGCCTGGAATCCAGCAAGTAGAGGTACATCCGCAGAACTTGGCGTTTCTCACATCATCTCAACGTCCTATCCGCGAAGAAGCAACGAACTAGAACAAACACCGGATGCAACAATTACTACTACGGCAAAAGATCCAGCATGATCCTATTTTATATGCATGACATGCGGGATGCAACGCAAAAGTACAACTTAGACAATTTAATCGGACCCGGAGTCCGGACAAATAATTATGGTTCAAGTTGTTTATTTAACCATCAATATTAAATGTTGCTTAGCATGGAAAACAATTCATAGGTGAGTGACACAAAATTAAATGGAATAGGGCACCAATTAAATTGAATACCCAAACATATTCCATGTTTGTTATTTAGGTGCACATGCATAACACTACTAAAATGCAAGATGAAAGATGCAAAAATGAACATGGATGGCATATTCATATTCCTTGCACTTTTCTGGTTGGGAAAACATATTTTACGCATTAAATTTGAATTTAATTTGAATTAGTTATGATTTATGCAATTTTTAAATTAATTAAATAAAGTACAGAAAATTGCACAAATTTTAATTGGTCAAAACATTAAACAAATTGCATATTTGAAAAGTTTAGGAAATTTTGAATGGAAAACATATTTTATATGTTGAATTTGGGTTTGAAATGAGCAAGTAATTAAATTGGCAATTTTAAATGCATTAAACAAAGAATTATTGTTTTCAGCAATTTACATTATTCAAAACAGAAAAAAAAGTTTATATTTGGAAAGTTTATTTAATTCTGCATGGAAAACATATTTTACTTTGTGAAATTGAAGTTAGGGTTTGAAAGTTATGATCATTCGAAGTTTTAGGGTTCAATTGTAAAAGACAGGGACTTCTCTGCAATTTCCAGGGACTTAGCTGTGAAAGAAAATCAGAAGGGTGGATAGCCGTGCTAAACAGCAGAAAAGCAGGGGGCTTGGTGCAAACTGCCAGATCCAGATCTGGATCTGGACAGTTTCACTGGGGAGGGATCCAGCCACAGAGACTGACGAGGGGGGCCCCCGGCTGCGCTGGCGCTGACGAGGCTGGGTGGAAGCGGTGGTGGCACAGGGGGTCGCTCACGGGCGGGGCCCGCCGCGCGGTAGAAAATAAGCAAAAATGGGGGGGCTTAATCCGCGCACGGGAGTCGAACCTGGGATCTCCCAGCGTGCGGATGCGGAGCACAACCACTGCGCTGCTGTGCGTTTCGTGATACGATATGACGACGGAATAAGATGTAACCTTCCGCGGTTAACTGAACTTTTGCAAACAAGGTGCAGACTTCAGGTTCAGAACGTGAACCTCGACACACGTCCATGGCGGACGGGAAAGAAGGGCGGATCCCACGGAGACCTATGGCAACTAAAAGAGACGAGAGACAGCGGGAATCGGACCACGTGCTCACCGGGAGGGTGTTGATGTAGACGAACAGGCTCGAACACGACCGGCGGTGGCGGATCCCGGCGGGGACGTGCTGTAACACCTGGGGTGTTACCCTAGATAGAAGTTGGTTGTTTTCTTTTTGCATCCCATGCATCATTAGCATTGCATCATGTTTTCCAAACCACTCAAAAATCCAAAAACAATTTAAATTGTTCAAAACCCTAGTGGTAAATTCAAACAACACATTCAATTCAAATCAAATCCTACTTGGCAAATTTTCAAATGGGAGTTTAAAAATTAAAATTTTGCAAACAACTTAAAGCTAATAATGTTTTCCTAATTGCTTGAACCTATTAAATAACATTTGTTTATTTCCAAAATTCCAACCAAACCCTATTTGAGAATCACCTAACAAATTAATATCACACTAATAATTTAAGTTGTTGAAAGTAATTTTTAAACTACCTTTGTTGTTGTTGTGTTGCAAATTAATAAAATTTAATTATCAACTAAACACCCAAAATTTATTTGGAAAATTCAACTAACAATTTTATTTCAATTAAAATTTCAACTTTGTGAAAGTAAGGCTAACATTGCTTTCATTTTTCTGTTTTGAGAAAAATAATAAAAGTATTTAATAAAACAATCCCCCCCAAATCCTTTGTTCCATCTACCTCTCCCTTTCATCCCATTACAAAAAAAAAAAAAAAAAAGGAGATAAAGGAAAAAGCAAGATAGAAGAAGGGCCCAACTTTCTTTCCCCAAGCCCAACTCCCCTCTGGCCCAGTACCCCCCTCTTCCTCGTTTGTCTTCTTCCTCACGGTACGAACACACCTTTCACCCTCCGATCGCCTCCTCCCTACTGGATGCTTGCCGTACCAGTACCCTCCTCCCTCTTTTAATCCCCACCGAGACCACCTGCTAACCCTAGAGCCTACCTATCCCTAGCCCTAACCCTAGCGCCGCCGATCTCATCTTCCTCTTCCCCCCCGCTTCCTTTCTCTGAACAACCCTGCACCTACCGAAACCACCTGAAACCGCCACCTGTTCCCCGTCACCCCGCCACCACCGTCCATCTCGAGGGGCTACCGATTCCGGGAATGGAACCGTGGATCTCCCAGCTCCAAGTTTCCTGTAGGCGCGGAGGCGGGAGGAGGACCGAGGCGGCGACGCCGTCGAGCTCGTCGACTGTCAACGCCGGCGACCACCTTCGACAGCCGTCCTCGCCTCTGCTTCTACCGCGTCAAGCAGACCGAGGTGAGCAGGGCCCACCTCCCTCCTTTCCTCCTGCATTTCCCCATCTCACCACACCCCCGCACGGCGCACACCCCAGTGCACCGCAGCAGCGCCGGCCGTCGATCGTCGTTGCCCCGCGTTCGTCAGTCACCTGTTCCGTCAGGTTCAGAAACTGAAGAACCGATCGGTTTCAGTTCAGCTAACGTACACGTAAACTGCAGCAAATAACCCCACCACTGCGCCTCCTGTTACAACACCACGCAGCAGCCGCACTGGTTCCATCCCATCCGCGCAAGCGCTAGCGGCCCGGGGTCGAATCCCCGCGGGCGCACCCCAATTTTGGGATTTTTTTTCCTCTCCCACACCCCACTGGCCCCACCTGTCATCCCCCTTGCTGCCACACCAGCACCTCACTGCGCCACACTGTCTAGGCCCACGGGGCAGTGAGAGTGAGTAGACACCAGGGCGGTACAAAAGGTATCTGCGAATTTCTAAAAAATTCCAAAAATTCATTTAATTAACAGATTTAAAACAAAACTTCAAAATTTAATAACTTCAAATCTATAAGTCCAATAAAAGCAAGTTTTATATGAATTCTGATCCAAATTTTCTAATCTTTCCAAATATTCAATTTGTGTTCTGTTTTGAAAATTCCAAATGTATTTAAAATTCAAATTTGAATAACTCAAATGCAATTTCTTAAATTCCATAACTACTTATTTATTAATCCAATAAATGCAAATAAAATATGTTTTCCATACCATTTCACCTCATCTTTGCAAATATAAATTTTGTTTTCTGGTTTGAATAATTTAAATTGCCTAAACAATTTAAATCTTGATTAATGCAATTAAAAATTGTTTAATATTGTTTAATTCATAATTAAATAATCCTAAAGTCCAATTTCAAAATGTGAAACATGTAATCCAACTAAAATTTGATGTTCTTTTCAAATATCAACTTTGTTATTTGTTTTGAACATTTAAATGGTTGAAAACAACAAATACTTGTGTTCCCTTTAAGGCACCAAAAATTCCCTAAGTTAATAATAAAATTCTAAATTGCTACACCCTATCTTAAATTGATTCTAATGTTGTTATTTTGCTGTTTCCCTTTTGCATGCATCATACTAAACCACTAGCACCTGTTGATTAGTTGGAAAACAAATAATTTAACCATAATTCATGGGCTTTTCCTATGCAACTCAAATTGCATATGGGTCCATTTAAATTTGTTTAACTTGTCAACTAGTTTATTTCTATGCATCAATTAAATTGTCATGCATCCATATCTTGATCATGCTGGATCTTTTGCCGTAGTAGTAATTGTTGCATCCGGTGTTTGTTCGAGGTTCGTTGCTTCTTCCCGGATAGGACGTTGAGATGCTGTGAGCAACGACAAGTTCTGCTACCTTGCGGGATCTCAGGCAAGTATACTCACCTGCATGCCATATGGCTGCCTTTCATCACTTGTTACCGATTCTTTCCGTTGATTCTTTTCTGCTAGCCTTAGTAGTAGTTGTTTCTGTTACGAACCTATCACATGAATCCTTTAACCCTGATATTGCCTCACCTCCACTCCTATAACCTTTGCTTGAGCCTGTGTCTTACTATCTTGCTTAGGGTTGTTTTGCTCGAGTCTGTTACCCGTTACTTCCTATTATTACTTCATTATGTTCTGGGGGCTCGATGTTAATCAATCAATCATGCTAATGTTGCTATAAATAATAAAAATTTGATGATAAGGCACCGGCAGGAGGCCCTTGTGGTTTTGAGGCCTGCTAGTGTCGACCCTAATAGGAAAAGGGTCTTGTCTACTGATCCATGATGAGCGCACTACCCGCATTTGGGGAGTATGGGCTCCCCCTCAGTTTGACCCGATTCGCATCTCGTCCAAATCGCCTCATTTAGTTCGGGTTTTCCATTTGCTGCATGCATGATCTTGCGAGCCCTTGGTACCCGGGTGGAACTTTCGTAGTCGGCATATAGGGGGACACGGTCTTAGAGTGCTATGAGGGTCCATTTTCTTCTGGGCCCGAGTCCGTGCGCCCAAGGTTTGGGCTTGATGCGAAGAAGGGTTGGATTGTGTTGAGTGCCCCGCTTGGTGGGAGGCATCCCATCTGGCGGGACATTCATGAGTGTACGGCTAAATTGGTGCAACCCTGCAGGGATAATCTTCTCGAGAAGCCGTTTTTCCGCGGTTATGGATTACTTGGTGAAAGTACTGGCTAACAAGTACTCAGGACAACTTTAACATAATGATTAACCATGTTACACCCCATGATTAACAACTTGACTAGTAATAGGTTTATTCACACAATAACTTGATTCATCTTAATACAACTGTGTGAGTTATCCTCGGATTGCTTCTTTGGCTAAAGGGGCGAGGTCCAGGATGGGTTTGTTTGGATTTACTTTCAGTTGGTTACAATCCTCGATCTTATCCCCTTCTGTTAGTTCGAAGTTGTAGTATTCCCTCTGTAGTTGGTTAGTGCAGCCTGCTGTCACATATTTGCAATACCCCCCCTTCCTTTCTGTTGATCCTAAAAGTATTTGTATCTTGTGATGACTGGCTACGCCGGTAACTTGTGAGTATGGGTTTTATCCCCCTTGCCAGTACTTAACCGTACTGACCCACGAATCTCTTCGTGCTGCAAATTCCAAATTGCAGTCAACAGGTTTGAAGTCCGACGACGTTAGCTTGGGAATCCCTCCGGCTTGGCCTGGGCAGGGATTGGACGCCTTCGGTTATCTTCAGGACTCTTAGTCCAATTTGGATCTTGTCCGTAGACGGACGTTTGTTTCTTCCGCTGTTATTTGGATCTTTGTATTGTATCAGTTGTAAGCCCTGGCTCGTTTGAGTCATCTTGTATCTATCTGTTGCTGTTGTAATTGTGGAATATTCGTGAACTATTGTAATGTTATCATAAATGGCAAACTGGAATCGGTTATTATGCGGATTTGGCGGGAATGCTGAAATCTGCATAGTGCCCGATCTCGGGGCGTCACAAATGGTATCAGAGCCTTGGTTCCGATTCCCGATATTGTTTCGATACGAATGGTTATCGAAGCAACGGGTCCGCAAAGCCTGTAGGTTAACCTCGCTAACGGTCGTTGTTCCTAGATTGTCAAAAAACTATTTCTGCTAAACTATTTTGGAAAACATCTCAATAGGATTCTTGTTTTCTCCTTATCCCTATTCTATTTCCCCTCCCATCTTATTTGTTTTGGAGTCCTCCCCTTGTCTATCTTTCAAAGTGTTAGGATCCTACGTGGGTGGACGTTTTCTGAGCCTTTATCCTAATAGGTTCGATCGTCGGAAGATTCCTGGTGGAAGAATATCGTCATCACTCCGAGCAAGAATCTCTTGTTAGTGGTGTCGAGGAGATCAAGTGGAAGCACGGAGAATCAGTGGTCGAACTTCTTTCCCCTCCCGGGTTAGCAGGTGGATTGCGAGGGCGCAATCCCTTGTTAGTGGTGTCGTCTGTAACACCTGGGGTGTTACCCTAGATAGAAGTTGGTTGTTTTCTTTTTGCATCCCATGCATCATTAGCATTGCATCATGTTTTCCAAACCACTCAAAAATCCAAAAACAATTTAAATTGTTCAAAACCCTAGTGGTAAATTCAAACAACACATTCAATTCAAATCAAATCCTACTTGGCAAATTTTCAAATGGGAGTTTAAAAATTAAAATTTTGCAAACAACTTAAAGCTAATAATGTTTTCCTAATTGCTTGAACCTATTAAATAACATTTGTTTATTCCAAAATTCCAACCAAACCCTATTTGAGAATCACCTAACAAATTAATATCACACTAATAATTTAAGTTGTTGAAAGTAATTTTTAAACTACCTTTGTTGTTGTTGTGTTGCAAATTAATAAAATTTAATTATCAACTAAACACCCAAAATTTATTTGGAAAATTCAACTAACAATTTTATTTCAATTAAAATTTCAACTTTGTGAAAGTAAGGCTAACATTGCTTTCATTTTTCTGTTTTGAGAAAAATAATAAAAGTATTTAATAAAACAATCCCCCCCAAATCCTTTGTTCCATCTACCTCTCCCTTTCATCCCATTACAAAAAAAAAAGAAAGAAAGGAGATAAAGGAAAAAGCAAGATAGAAGAAGGGCCCAACTTTCTTTCCCCAAGCCCAACTCCCCTCTGGCCCAGTACCCCCTCTTCCTCGTTTGTCTTCTTCCTCACTGTACGAACACACCTTTCACCCTCCGATCGCCTCCTCCCCACTGGATGCTTGCCGTACCAGTACCCTCCTCCCTCTTATAATCCCCACCGAGACCACCTGCTAACCCTAGAGCCTACCTATCCCTAGCCCTAACCCTAGCGCCGCCGATCTCATCTTCCTCTTCCCCCCGCTTCCTTTCTCTGAACAACCCTGCACCTACCGAAACCACCTGAAACCGCCACCCGTTCCCCGTCACCCCGCCACCACCGTCCATCTCGAGGGGCTACCGATTCCGGGAATGGAACCGTGGATCTCCCAGCTCCAAGTTTCCTGTAGGCGCGGAGGCGGGAGGAGGACCGAGGCGGCGACGCCGTCGAGCTCGTCGACTGTCAACGCCGGCGACCACCTTCGACAGCCGTCCTCGCCTCTGCTTCTACCGCGTCAAGCAGACCGAGGTGAGCAGGGCCCACCTCCCTCCTTTCCTCCTGCATTTCCCCATCTCACCACACCCCCGCACGGCTCACACCCCAGTGCACCGCAGCAGCGCCGGCCGTCGATCGTCGTTGCCCCGCGTTCGTCAGTCACCTGTTCCGTCAGGTTCAGAAACTGAAGAACCGATCGGTTTCAGTTCAGCTAACGTACACGTAAACTGCAGCAAATAACCCCACCACTGCGCCTCCTGTTACAACACCACGCAGCAGCCGCACTGGTTCCATCCCATCCGCGCAAGCGCTAGCGGCCCGGGGTCGAATCCCGCGCGCGCACCCCAATTTTGGGATTTTTTTTCCTCTCCCACACCCCACTGGCCCCACCTGTCATCCCCCTTGCTGCCACACCAGCACCTCACTGCGCCACACTGTCTAGGCCCACGGGGCAGTGAGAGTGAGTAGACACCAGGGCGGTACAAAAGGTATCTGCGAATTTCTAAAAAATTCCAAAAATTCATTTAATTAACAGATTTAAAACAAAACTTCAAAATTTAATAACTTCAAATCTATAAGTCCAATAAAAGCAAGTTTTATATGAATTCTGATCCAAATTTTCTAATCTTTCCAAATATTCAATTTGTGTTCTGTTTTGAAAATTCCAAATGTATTTAAAATTCAAATTTGAATAACTCAAATGCAATTTCTTAAATTCCATAACTACTTATTTATTAATCCAATAAATGCAAATAAAATATGTTTTCCATACCATTTCACCTCATCTTTGCAAATATAAATTTTGTTTTCTGGTTTGAATAATTTAAATTGCCTAAACAATTTAAATCTTGATTAATGCAATTAAAAATTGTTTAATATTGTTTAATTCATAATTAAATAATCCTAAGTCCAATTTCAAAATGTGAAACATGTAATCCAACTAAAATTTGATGTTCTTTTCAAATATCAACTTTGTTATTTGTTTTGAACATTTTAAATGGTTGAAAACAACAAATACTTGTGTGTTCCCTTTAAGGCACCAAAAATTCCCTAAGTTAATAATAAAATTCTAAATTGCTACACCCTATCTTAAATTGATTCTAATGTTGTTATTTTGCTGTTTCCCTTTTGCATGCATCATACTAAACCACTAGCACCTGTTGATTAGTTGGAAAACAAATAATTTAACCATAATTCATGGGCTTTTCCTATGCAACTCAAATTGCATATGGGTCCATTTAAATTTGTTTAACTTGTCAACTAGTTTATTTCTATGCATCAATTAAATTGTCATGCATCCATATATTGATCATGCTGGATCTTTTGCCGTAGTAGTAATTGTTGCATCCGGTGTTTGTTCGAGGTTCGTTGCTTCTTCCCGGATAGGACGTTGAGATGCTGTGAGCAACGACAAGTTCTGCTACCTTGCGGGATCTCAGGCAAGTATACTCACCTGCATGCCATATGGCTGCCTTTCATCACTTGTTACCGATTCTTTCCGTTGATTCTTTTCTGCTAGCCTTAGTAGTAGTTGTTTCTGTTACGAACCTATCACATGAATCCTTTAACCCTGATATTGCCTCACCTCCACTCCTATAACCTTTGCTTGAGCCTGTGTCTTACTATCTTGCTTAGGGTTGTTTTGCTCGAGTCTGTTACCCGTTACTTCCTATTATTACTTCATTATGTTCTGGGGGCTCGATGTTAATCAATCAATCATGCTAATGTTGCTATAAATAATAAATTTGATGATAAGGCACCGGCAGGAGGCCCTTGTGGTTTTGAGGCCTGCTAGTGTCGACCCTAATAGGAAAAGGGTCTTGTCTACTGATCCATGATGAGCGCACTACCCGCATTTGGGGAGTATGGGCTCCCCCTCAGTTTGACCCGATTCGCATCTCGTCCAAATCGCCTCATTTAGTTCGGGTTTTCCATTTGCTGCATGCATGATCTTGCGAGCCCTTGGTACCCGGGTGGAACTTTCGTAGTCGGCATATAGGGGGACACGGTCTTAGAGTGCTATGAGGGTCCATTTTCTTCTGGGCCCGAGTAGCCGTGCGCCCAAGGTGTTTTGGGCTTGATGCGAAGAAGGGTTGGATTGTGTTGAGTGCCCCGCTTGGTGGGAGGCATCCCATCTGGCGGGACATTCATGAGTGTACGGCTAAATTTGTGCAACCCTGCAGGGATAATCTTCTCGAGAAGCCGTGTTTTCCGCGGTTATGGATTACTTGGTGAAAGTACTGGCTAACAAGTACTCAGGACAACTTTAACATAATGATTAACCATGTTACACCCCATGATTAACAACTTGACTAGTAATAGGTTTATTCACACAATAACTTGATTCATCTTAATACAACTGTGTGAGTTATCCTCGGATTGCTTCTTTGGCTAAAGGGGCGAGGTCCAGGATGGGTTTGTTTGGATTTACTTTCAGTTGGTTACAATCCTCGATCTTATCCCCTTTCTGTTAGTTCGAAGTTGTAGTATTCCCTCTGTAGTTGGTTAGTGCAGCCTGCTGTCACATATTTGCAATACCCCCCCTTCCTTTCTGTTGATCCTAAAGTATTTGTATCTTGTGATGACTGGCTACGCCGGTAACTTGTGAGTATGGGTTTTATCCCCCTTGCCAGTACTTAACCGTACTGACCCACGAATCTCTTCGTGGCTGCAAATTCCAAATTGCAGTCAACAGGTTTGAAGTCCGACGACGTTAGCTTGGGAATCCCTCCGGCTTGGCCTGGGCAGGGATTGGACGCCTTCGGTTATCTTCAGGACTCTTAGTCCAATTTGGATCTTGTCCGTAGACGGACGTTTGTTTCTTCCGCTGTTATTTGGATCTTTGTATTGTATCAGTTGTAAGCCCTGGCTCGTTCGAGTCATCTTGTATCTATCTGTTGCTGTTGTAATTGTGGAATATTCGTGAACTATTGTAATGTTATCATAAATGGCAAACTGGAATCGGTTATTATGCGGATTTGGCGGGAATGCTGAAATCTGCATAGTGCCCGATCTCGGGGCGTCACACGTGCTCGGCATGGAGGAAGAGGAACCTGAAATTGTCCCGTCTCCGGGCGTTCCAGCAGGCTCCGCTTCCCGAGGACATCGAGGGAGATGAGGTACACCCGCTGGTACCCTTGGAAGAGGTTGTGGATGAGCGATGCCATGGCGCAGCAACGATGCCCTCACAATGGTGGTCTTTATGTACAAATTTTGGGAGAGGAATAGAGAGATGGAGGGAGAAGGAAATAACAGAAGAGGATGGCGGCGGTAGAGAGGAACAAAGGCTAGGGTTTCCAAGGGAATCCGGAGGGAGGGGTAGATAAGGAGGGGGAGAGGGGGGACCAGGAGGAGGCCATGGTCACGTTCTGTACGACCTTCTTCGTGAGGAAGACGACAAGGAGGGTGGCCTCCTGGTGGGCTGCAAGGCAGAGAGGACTTGGTCTTGGAAGAATGGGTCTTGGGCTGCATATTTGGGCCGGTTGCAGGCCTGGATGCTACACAAACCCTTTTTTTGTTTGTTTTATTATTTCAGAAAGAAAAAACAAAATAAGGACTTTGAGATAATTAGAAGGCTCAAAACAATTTATACTTTTGCAAAAATCTTGAATGGTACACAAATCAAAAGTTTTTGGTGAACTTAAATTTAGGGTGATGAATGATGATGCAAGATGGCATGAGATGCACAAAAGAAAAACAAACAAGCTAATTGGGGGAAAATCCCCGGGTGTTACAGCCGACACCACTAACAAGGGATTGCGCCCTCGCAATCCGCTCACAACCACGGGAGAGGGAAGAAGTCAGATCTATCGAGTCTTTGGCCGCATCGTTGATCTTCTCGACACCACTAACAAAAGTTTCTCGACACCACTAACAAGAGATTCTTGCTCGGATTGATGACGATGTTCTTCCACCAGGAATCTTCCGATGATCGAACCTATTAGGTTAACGGCTCAGAAAACGTCCACCCCACGTAGGATCCTAAAACTTTGAAAGATTGAGAGGAAGAGAGACTCCAAAACAAATAAGATGAGAGGGGAAATAGAATAGAGATAAGGAGAAAACAAGAATCCTATTGAGATGTTTCCAAAATAGTTTGGCAGAAATAGTTTTTGACACTCTAGAAACAACGACCATTAGCGAGGTTATCCTACAGGCTTTGCGGGCCGGTTGCTTCGATAACCATTCGTATCGAAACAAATTTGGGAATCGGAAACCATGCTCTGATACCATTTGTGACGCCCCGAGATCGGGCACTATGCAGATTTCAGCATTTCCGCCAAAATCCACATAATAACCGATTTCAGGTTGCCACTTGTGATAACATTACAACTGTTCACGAATAATCCACAACAACAACAGAGGAGGTATATACAAGACGACTCAAACGAGTCAAGGATACAACTGATACAATACAAAGATCCAAATGAGAGCGGAAGAAACAACATAGTGTCCGACTACAGACAAGATACAAATTGGACTAAGAGTCCTCAAGATAACCGATGGCGTCCAATCCCTGCCCAGGCCAAGCCGGAGGGATTCCCAAGCTAACGTCGTCAGACTTCAAACCTGTTGACTGCAATGTGGAATATGCAGCCCCGAAATGGATTCGTGGGTCAGTACTATTAAGTACTGGCAAGTGGATAAACCATACTCACCAGATACCAGCGTAACCAATCATCACAAGATACAAATACTTTGAGTACAACGGAAGGAAGGGATTATTGCAACGAAGCGGCAGCGGGCTGCACTAACTAACTACAGAGACGCGCTACAACATCCGGCTAATAGAAAGGGATAAGAGAGCGTATCAGAACCAACTACAACTACTCACCAAACAATACCCATCCAGTGTTACCCCCTACTAAGGAAGCAACCCAAGGAAACTCACACTGTTGATTAAGGTGACATTCATTTTTATGGTGGAGGTAATCTAAATTACTAGTCAAGTTATCATCGTTAAGTGTAAGTTGTCTGAGTACTTGTTAGCCAGCACTTTCACCAAGTCATCCTTAACCGCGGACAACACGGCTTCTCGAGAAGATTAACCCTGCAGGGATGCACCAATTTGGCCGTACACGTAAGAATGACCCGCCAGATGGAAAGGCCCTTCCACCAAGCGAGGCACTCAACACAACCCAACTCTTCTTCGCATCAAGCCCAAATAACCCCGTGCAATTGAGCGCACGACTAATCAAGCCCCACGAAGAAAAGGGGACCCTCATAGCACTCTAAGAACGTGTCTCCCTAAATGCCGACTACAAAAGTTCCACCCTGGCGCCAAGGGTTCGCACCTGCATATGCATGCGGCAAATGGAAAACCCGACTAAATGAGGCGATTTGGACGAGATGCGAATCGAATCAAAGTTGCAGGGGGCGCCCATACTCGCTTCCCACATGCGGTTAGCGCGCTCATCATGGATCGGAGGACAAGACCCTTTTCCTAATTAAGGTCGACACTAGCAGGCCTCAAAACCACGCCAGGACTCCTGCCGGTGCCTTATCATCAAATTAATATTACCCAAACATTAACATGTTGTTGATTAGGACAAACCCAACTATCAACTAAACATGTGATAGGACAAAGGACAACAGGACTAGAGCGCAAACAACACTAAGCATGCAACTACGACACGGGCCAACGGGGTAAACAAACAACAGTTAATAGGAAGTGGAAGGAAGGCTATCATGGCTGCAAGGTAAACATATGATAGGATCGAGACACAAGCATCGAAAATACTAGGCTAGCATAAAGAGAACGGAAAGAATCGGTAACAAGTGAGGAAAGGCAACATAGGTAGCAAGTGAGTATACTTGCCTGGAATCCAGCAAGTAGAGGTACATCCGCAGAACTTGGCGTTGCTCACATCATCTCAACGTCCTATCCGCGAAGAAGCAACGAACTAGAACAAACACCGGATGCAACAATTACTACTACGGCAAAAGATCCAGCATGATCCTATTTTATATGGACATGCGGGATGCAACGCAAAAGTACAACTTAGACAATTTAATTGGACCCGGAGTCCGGACAAATAATTATGGTTCAAGTTGTTTATCTAACCATCAATATTAAATGTTGTTTAGGATGGAAAACAATTCATAGGTGAGTGACACAAAATTAAATGGAATAGGGCACCAATTAAATTGAATACCCAAACATATTCAATGTTTGTTATTTAGGTGCACATGCATAACACTACTAAAATGCAAGATGAAAGATGCAAAAATGAACGTGGATGGCATATTCATATTCCTTGCACTTTTCTGGTTGGGAAAACATATTTTACACATGAAATTTGAATTTAATTTGAATTAGTTATGATTTATGCAATTTTTAAATGAATTAAATAAAGTACAGAAAATTGCACAAATTTTAATTGGTCAAAACATTAAAAAAATTACATATTTGAAAAGTTTAGGAAATTTTGAATGGAAAACATATTTTATATGTTGAATTTGGGTTTGAAATGAGCAAGTAATTAAATTGGCAATTTTAAATGCATTAAACAAAGAATTATTGTTTTCAGCAATTTACATTATTGAAAACAGAAAACAAAGTTTATATTTGGAAAGTTTATTTTATTCTGCATGGAAAACATATTTTACTTTGTGAAATTGAATTTAGGGTTTGAAAGTTATGATCATTTGAAGTTTTAGGGTTCAATTGTAAAAGACAGGGACTTCTCTGCAATTTCCAGGGACTTAGCTGTGAAAGAGAATCAGAAGGGTGGATAGCCGTGCTAAACAGCAGAAAAGCAGGGGGCTTGGTGCAAACTGCCAGATCAAGATCTGGATCTGGACAGTTTCACCGGGGAGGGATCCAGCCACAGAGACTGACGAGGGGGGCCCCCGGCTGCGCTGGCGCTGACGAGGCTGGGTGGAAGCGGTGGTGGCACAGGGGGTCGCTCACGGGCGGGGCCCGCCGCGCGGTAGAAAATAAGCAAAAATGGGGGGGCTTAATCCGCGCACGGGAGTCGAACCTGGGATCTCCCAGCGTGCGGATGCGGAGCACAACCACTGCGCTGCTGTGCGTTTCGTGATACGATATGAAACTGACGGAATAAGATGTAACCTTCCGCGGTTAACTGAACTTTTGCAAACAAGGTGCAGACTTCAGGTTCAGAACGTGAACCTCGACACACGTCCATGGCGGACGGGAAAGAAGGGCGGATCCCACGGAGACCTATGGCAACTAAAAGAGACGAGAGACAGCGGGAATCGGACCACGTGCTCACCGGGAGGGTGTTGATGTAGACGAACAGGCTCGAACACGACCGGCGGTGGCGGATCCCGGCGGGGACGTGCTCGGCATGGAGGAAGAGGAACCTGAAATTGTCCCGTCTCCGGGCGTTCCAGCAGGCTCCGCTTCCCGAGGACATCGAGGGAGATGAGGTACACCCGCTGGTACCCTTGGAAGAGGTTGTGGATGAGCGATGCCATGGCGCAGCAACGATGCCCTCACAATGGTGGTCTTTATGTACAAATTTTGGGAGAGGAGTAGAGAGATGGAGGGAGAAGGAAATAACAGAAGAGGATGGCGGCGGTAGAGAGGAACAAAGGCTAGGGTTTCCAAGGGAATCCGGAGGGAGGTGTAGATAAGGAGGGGGAGAGGGGGGACCAGGAGGAGGCCATGGTCACGTTCTGTACGACCTTCTTCGTGAGGAAGACGACAAGGAGGGTGGCCTCCTGGTGGGCTGCAAGGCAGAGAGGACTTGGTCTTGGAAGAATGGGTCTTGGGCTGCATATTTGGGCCGGTTGCAGGCCTGGATGCTACACAAACCCTTTTTTTGTTTGTTTATTATTTCAGAAAGAAAAAACAAAATAAGGACTTTGAGATAATTAGAAGGCTCAAAACAATTTATACTTTTGCAAAAATCTTGAATGGTACACAAATCAAAAGTTTTGGTGAACTTAAATTTAGGGTGATGAATGATGATGCAAGATGGCATGAGATGCACAAAAGAAAAACAAACAAGCTAATTGGGGGAAAATCCCCGGTGTTACAGCCGACACCACTAACAAGGGATTGCGCCCTCGCAATCCGCTCACAACCACGGGAGAGGGAAGAAGTCAGATCTATCGAGTCTTTGGCCGCATCGTTGATCTTCTCGACACCACTAACAAAAGTTTCTCGACACCACTAACAAGAGATTCTTGCTCGGATTGATGACAATGTTCTTCCACCAGGAATCTTCCGATGATCGAACCTATTAGGTTAACGGCTCAGAAAACGTCCACCCACGTAGGATCCTAAAACTTTGAAAGATTGAGAGAAGAGAGACTCCAAAACAAATAAGATGAGAGGGAAATAGAATAGAGATAAGGAGAAAACAAGAATCCTATTGAGATGTTTCCAAAATAGTTTGGCAGAAATAGTTTTTGACACTCTAGAAACAACGACCATTAGCGAGGTTATCCTACAGGCTTTGCGGGCCGGTTGCTTCGATAACCATTCGTATCGAAACAAATTTGGGAATCGGAAACCATGCTCTGATACCATTTGCGACGCCCCGAGATCGGGCACTATGCAGATTTCAGCATTTCCGCCAAAATCCACATAATAACCGATTTCAGGTTGCCACTTGTGATAACATTACAACTGTTCACGAATAATCCACAACAACAACAGAGGAGGTATATACAAGACGACTCAAACGAGTCAAGGATACAACTGATACAATACAAAGATCCAAATGAGAGCGGAAGAAACAACATAGTGTCCGACTACGGACAAGATACAAATTGGACTAAGAGTCCTCAAGATAACCGATGGCGTCCAATCCATGCCCAGGCCAAGCCGGAGGGATTCCCAAGCTAACATCGTCAGACTTCAAACCTGTTGACTGCAATGTGGAATATGCAGCCCCGAAATGGATTCGTGGGTCAGTACTATTAAGTACTGGCAAGTGGATAAACCATACTCACCAGATACCAGCGTAACCAATCATCACAAGATACAAATACTTTGAGTACAACGAAAGGAAGGGATTATTGCAACGAAGCGGCAGCGGGCTGCACTAACTAACTACAGAGACGCGCTACAACATCCGGCTAATAGAAAGGGATAAGAGAGCGTATCAGAACCAACTACAACTACTCACCAAACAATACCCATCCAGTGTTACCCCCTACTAAGGAAGCAACCCAAGGAAACTCACACTATTGATTAAGGTGACATTCATTTTTATGGTGGAGGTAATCTAAATTACTAGTCAAGTTATCATCGTTAAGTGTAAGTTGTCTGAGTACTTGTTAGCCAGCACTTTCACCAAGTCATACTTAACCGCGGACAACACGGTTTCTCGAGAAGATTAACCCTGCAGGGATGCACCAATTTGGCCGTACACGTAAGAATGACCCGCCAGATGGAAAGGCCCTTCCACCAAGCGAGGCACTCAACACAACCCAACTCTTCTTCGCATCAAGCCCAAATAACCCCGTGCAATTGAGCGCACGACTAATCAAGCCCCACGACGAAAAGGGGACCCTCATAGCACTCTAAGAACGTGTCTCCCTAAATGCCGACTACAAAAGTTCCACCCTGGCGCCAAGGGTTCGCACCTGCATATGCATGCGGCAAATGGAAAACCCGAACTAAATGAGGCGATTTGGACGAGATGCGAATCGAATCAAAGTTGCAGGGGGCGCCCATACTCGCTTCCCACATGCGGTTAGCGCGCTCATCATGGATCGGAGGACAAGACCCTTTTCCTAATTAAGGTCGACACTAGCAGGCCTCAAAACCACGCCAGGACTCCTGCCGGTGCCTTATCATCAAATTAATATTACCCAAAACATTAACATGTTGTTGATTAGGACAAACCCAACTATCAACTAAACATGTGATAGGACAAAGGACAACAGGACTAGAGCGCAAACAACACTAAGCATGCAACTACGACACGAGGGCCAACGGGGTAAACAAACAACAGTTAATAGGAAGTGGAAGGAAGGCTATATCATGGCTGCAAGGTAAACATATGATAGGATCGAGACACAAGCATCGAAAATACTAGGCTAGCATAAAGAGAACGGAAAGAATCGGTAACAAGTGAGGAAAGGCAACATAGGTAGCAAGTGAGTATACTTGCCTGGAATCCAGCAAGTAGAGGTACATCCGCAGAACTTGGCGTTGCTCACATCATCTCAACGTCCTATCCGCGAAGAAGCAACGAACTAGAACAAACACCGGATGCAACAATTACTACTACGGCAAAAGATCCAGCATGATCCTATTTTATATGCATGACATGCGGGATGCAACGCAAAAGTACAACTTAGACAATTTAATTGGACCCGGAGTCCGGACAAATAATTATGGTTCAAGTTGTTTATCTAACCATCAATATTAAATGTTGTTTAGGATGGAAAACAATTCATAGGTGAGTGACACAAAATTAAATGGAATAGGGCACCAATTAAATTGAATACCCAAACATATTCAATGTTTGTTATTTAGGTGCACATGCATAACACTACTAAAATGCAAGATGAAAGATGCAAAAATGAACATGGATGGCATATTCATATTCCTTGCACTTTTCTGGTTGGGAAAACATATTTTACACATGAAATTTGAATTTAATTTGAATTAGTTATGATTTATGCAATTTCTAAATGAATTAAATAAAGTACAGAAAATTGCACAAATTTTAATTGGTCAAAACATTAAAAAAATTACATATTTGAAAAGTTTAGGAAATTTTGAATGGAAAACATATTTTATATGTTGAATTTGGGTTTGAAATGAGCAAGTAATTAAATTGGCAATTTAAATGCATTAAACAAAGAATTATTGTTTTCAGCAATTTACATTATTGAAAACAGAAAACAAAGTTTATATTTGGAAAGTTTATTTTATTCTGCATGGAAAACATATTTTACTTTGTGAAATTGAATTTAGGGTTTGAAAGTTATGATCATTTGAAGTTTTAGGGTTCAATTGTAAAAGACAGGGACTTCTCTGCAATTTCCAGGGACTTAGCTGTGAAAGAGAATCAGAAGGGTGGATAGCCGTGCTAAACAGCAGAAAAGCAGGGGGCTTGGTGCAAACTGCCAGATCAAGATCTGGATCTGGACAGTTTCACCGGGGAGGGATCCAGCCACAGAGACTGAAGAGGGGGGCCCCCGGCTGCGCTGGCGCTGACGAGGCTGGGTGGAAGCGGTGGTGGCACAGGGGGTCGCTGACGGGCGGGGCCCACCGCGCGGTAGAAAAGAAGCAAAAATGGGGGGCTTAATCCGCGCACGGGAGTCGAACCTGGGATCTCCCAGCGTGCGGATGTGGAGCACAACCACTGCGCTGCTGTGCGTTTCGTGATACGATATGAAACTGGCGGAATAAGATGTAACCTTCCGCGGTTAACTGAAATTTTGCAAACAAGGTGCAGACTTCAGGTTCAGAACGTGAACCACGACACACATCCATGCGGACGGGAAAGAAGGGCGGATCCACGGGACCTAGGCAACTAAAAGAGACGAGAGACAGCGGGAATCAGACCACGTGCTCACCGGGAGGTGCTGATGTAGACGAACAGGCTCGGACACGACCGGCGGTGGCGGATCCCGCGGACGTGCTCGGCATGGAGGAAGAGGAACCTGAAATTGTCCCGTCTCCGGGCGTTCCAGCAGGCTCCGCTTCTCGAGGACATCGAGGGAGATGAGGTGCACCCGCTGGTACCCTTGGAAGAGAGATGCCATGCGCAACGATGCCCTCACAATGGTGGTCTTTATGTACAAATTTGGGGAGGAATAGATAATGGAGGGAGAAGGAAATAACAGAAGAGGATGGCGGGTAGGGAGGAACAAAGGCTAGGGTTTCCAAGGGAATCCGGAGGGAGGGGTAGATAAGGAGGAGGAGAGGGGGGACCAGGAGGAGGCCATGGTCACGTTCTGTACGACCTTCTTCGTGAGGAAGACGACAAGGAGGGTGGCCTCCTGGTGGGCTGCAAGGCAGAGAGGACTTGGTCTTGGAGGACTGGGTCTTGGGCTGCATATTTGGGCCGGTTGCAGGCCTGGATGCTACACAAACCCTTTTTTTGTTTGTTTTATTATTTCAGAAAGAAATAACAAAATAAGGACTTTGAGATAATTAGAAGGCTCAAAACAATTATACTTTTGCAAAAATCTTGAATGGTACACAAATCAAAAGTTTTTGGTGAACTTAAATTTAGGGTGATGAATGATGATGCAAGATGGCATGAGATGCACAAAAGAAAAACAAACAAGCTAATTGGGGGAAAATCCCCGGGAGTTACAGCGATGCTTGTCAACTAGGAAATCAACCCCGCCTCCCTTTTCCCTCTTCTTCTAGTTTTACAACCGCTCCTTTTCAGCTCGTTCATTGCGATTTCTGGACGTTCCCAATTGCTAGTTTTTTAGGTTACACTTATTACCTCTTTGTACTGGATGATTATTTCCGTTTTTCTTGGGCTTTTCCCCTTCGCAATAAATCTGATACTTCCTTTTATTTTCACATGTAAAAACACAATTCGATAAGATTATTTAGTGTGTTCAATGTGACAATGGTGGCGAGTTTCTTAACAATGAACTTCGATCTTTCTTTGCAGTAAACGGTGTCGCTTTTTGTTTCTCTTGTCCTCATACCTCCCCTCAAAACGGCAAGGACGAGTGCATGCTACACACCACTAATGATGTTATTCGCACTTTACCTGCTCAAGCTAATCTCCCCCGATCGTTTTGGGTCGAAGCTCTCCATACCGCCAACCACTTGCTCAACGTTCGCCCTTCCCGCACCATTGAGCATGCCAAACCTCACTTTCGTTTGTTTGGAAAACACCCCACCTACACGCATCTCAGAACCTTTGGTTGCGCTTTCTACCCCAACCTCTACGCCGCCACCATGCATAAGCTCCAACCCCGCTCCACAAAATGTATTTTCCTTGGGTATCCTCATGAGCACAAAGGGTATCGGTGTTTCGACCTGACCTCACGGCGCGTTTTCGTCTCCAGGCACGTTATTTTTGAGGAATCTCATTTTCCATATAGCCCCCCGCACGGTTCCACACCAGCCCCCAAACACCCTCCAGCCGCAAAAATCCAGTCGCGATCCACTCCAGAATCTGTTTTCTGCACCCACCTAGTCACGAATCTCGCTCGGGGTGTCACACCCCAGTTTTTGGATTCTTGTACCGTGCTTAAGAAGACAAAAATTAGGGCCAATTTTTTTTTCTAATATAATGATTGTTGAACTAACATGTGTTTATGATCTTAATCATATTTGCAACACAAGTTTTGTTTCTAGATAAAACCAATACCAAATTTTTCTGAAAACACTTCTATTATTTTTCCTGATATTTTTCCCTGATGTTTTCCTAATATGGTTTGAGTGGATATTTATTCCAAGACTTGGATTATTCTTAGTTTCATCATAAAACAAACTTTTAAATTTGTTGGATCCAAGAAAGGAAGATTTCAAATTGATTTATGAAAGTTTTCTTTTAAGTTTTCTATAGAAAAAAATTCCTGAAAATATAGCCAAGTACCTGTTTTCTACCTTTGTTTTCACTAGGCTATAAAATGTTATTTTATGTTTTCTTGACTTTTATTTGTTCCTTGATATATGTACTACAAATACATAAGCTTAGATTTATTTTTGGATTAAAAAAAGTTATCTTTTGTTTGTTGTTTTTGTGGTATAAAATTAAGGCAGAAAAAGGCATTTTTGAAAAACTGAGAAAAACAGAAAGTACACCTTTTTCCACATTGTTTTCATGGCCTTAAACTATTTCAAAATTGTTTTCAAAAGATGTTTGTGAAAGTTTATAACATGGTTAACAAGTTCCTACTTTTAAAACAAATTTTGGAAACCATTTGAACCTTGAAAACAAACTCAACTTTTTTATGTTTTATCTGTTTTCAACACTTAGAAATTTTTCTAAGTCTAAACTGAATTTTGTGAACAGTAAGAGATACACTTTTGATTAGTTGATTTCTTTGTGTTTCAATGCAAATTTGGAAGTGTGACCTTGTCTATTGTGTTGACCCCAGTACCCACTCGAGCCAGGATACTTGGACTTGCTTCTAGAAGCCTTGGGCATGAAGAAAACAAAGTGAGAGAAAGGGTGATGTGGATGGTATGGGCAGCCCATACCTTTGACCTTATTGACCCAACCCTTGCCTCAACTTGCCTCTAAAGGCCAAAAATGACCTTGCCCCATGTGTTCTCTGCCCTGGGCGGCCAGTGCACGAGTTGGGATGACCAACCCCCCCCCCCCCCAGAGCGCCCTCATGCCACTCCTAGACATTGAACCGAGCCCTCCATTTTTTCCCTTGTCTTTTCACCACGGGTAGAAAGTCTCCTAACCAAATCCCTTGCGCCACACACCTCTCTCACACTCACCCAACCTCCCCAAGTCGAAAGGAGGTAGAGCACTAGATCTTGCCGCCGGTGACCACCACGGCCCCGAGGTGGATCCGCACGACCCGTGCCCTCCCACCTCTCCTCTCTGCTCTGTTTCACTTCCCCACAACCCCCTGACCCTCCCTGACTCCCTCCCATGGTCTCTTGCTTGCAGGGAAAGCCGTCGCCGTCGAGTTCGCCGCTGCGGGTGCCCTGCCGCGCCCCGCCGTGTGAGACCACGCCCGCGTCCAACCACTGCTCCCCTCGACGCCCTCAACCTCAGCCACCTCCCCCGAGCCCACGCCACCACTCGTCGTCGCCCCACGGTGAGCCTCTGGCCGTCGCCATTCTCCCGTCGTTCGGGTGTGAGAGAGAGAGGAGAGGTGAGGATGACGACGACCGCGCGCCGTTGGATCTTGGATCCACGGCCGCGCTTGAATGGCCACCTTTCCCGCGCCGCGCGCGTGCGCTGGGCGCAGCTGGGCCGTCTGGCCGCTTATCTGGGCCGCGCCCACGCAAAGCCAGCCTGCGCTGCTGTTTGTTTTGCTTTTTAAAGTTTTTAACAGAAACTGAGGTGTATACCTTGGACGTGAGAAAAATACTAAACGTGCAAAATAAAATCTACCAAAAATCATGAACCTAACAATATGTGTTCCTAACCACATAAAAATTTGAGATCTGAGTATTGGACCCTAGTTTCTCTCAATGACTGTTTTGCCACAGAGGACCTGTGAACCTGTTTTGAACATAATTTTTTGAATCTATAACTAAAATGGACAAACTAAAATATTTTGGATAGCCCTTTGACAGACCTATCCATAGCACTTGTCCCCACATCAAGGTGAGCTACCAAATGGAAATGTCATCCATTTTGGTAAAAGGCCAGTAGACTCTTCTGTGATTTTTAAAGCGAGCTCAAAAATTATTTTTGAAGTAAATCCAACTGGATGAGTTTGATATTGCCTAGATATATCTAATCCTAGCTTGGATTAATTTTTGGAGGCATAGATTATTTTTGGTGAGCAAAACTAGATACAGCTGTTTTTCTGTTTTTGTTTGTATGTGTGTTTTGTTTGAAATGAAATGTGTGGTTGATTGAATCTTGTTTCCTAGCATGTATAGGGTTGTTATCACTTGTTATTAGATTGTTTTCTTGCAATACATCTACCTTATAAAGTGTGTGCATGTTTGGAAAAGTTAAATAAAAATAGGAATAGCAATTGTTATCTTCTAGTTTTATTATTTGGAATTGTTGTGTGAGCTAGATCTTTGTGTGCTTGATTGAGTAAGTTTATGCTATGCTAGAGATGGATCCAGTACCGTTTTGGTATTGTTATTTTGGTGTTTTGTGTTATGGTAGCTTGCATGTTTTTCATAGCAAAGCATGTGTAAGTCTTGTTATTTGTTTTCACTAGTATTGTTTCACTAGAATGAATAGCCTTGTTTTATTTATTTTTGTCATACACTTTTGTCATGAGTAACCAGAGGCTTTGTACCTCTTTTGCCTTGGTATTAGTGGTCCCATAACCCACTGGTCCTGTCGTGGGATAATCACGGCAGACGTTACCAGGGGTAACTTACTTTGGGGCAAATCGACTCTGGTGTTTGGGAGAGGGTTTAGCTCAGGGGAAATCATCTTATGGGGTGATCTAGTAGCTCGGGCTGTAATGTCGCCGAGTCTCCAATCTAGGGTTACAACTGTCAACTCTCGTATTACCGAAATACTCGAATCTCTGGAAAAACTCTTCTTCTCTTTGTTCAAGGGACCGGATTATATATTAACCGGCCCTCTGGCTTCTTATACAAGACATACCCTGAACCCTACCCGGAATACACACATAACCCTGGCTTTCCTAATCTTGGCTCCCAAGGTACGGGTTACAAGATCCACGCTCCCTCTTGGGCCTTCTAGAAAATCCTCCACCTTGGGCCGGGTCTTGCACGATTTCCTTCGGGCCTGGTTTCACCTAGACATGAGCCTACCGAGTCACCCTCCCGGGCATCTTGGATCAACCATGAAGCGCACGTTATTCCCTGCAAAACAATAAACATTCAAATTCATGATATACCGGGTTAGAGTGCTTTAACTATAGCCAGGCCTGCTCTTTGGGCGGTCCATATAATAACCCGGTTTATCCCAAGCCAAGGCATCATTTCCCGGGTTAACACTCCAAGGAGACACAACATGACCCGGCATCCATATCTCTATCAACCAGTCCGAGTAATACACCTCAAATCCGACTCACTCAGCCGTCTCAATCTTACCCGGATATCTCGCAATAATTACCTTGATCCTTATCCCCAATTTTCCGGGTCGGATCAATCTTTTCTGAAAATCACTCAACTTACCGCCCAAACCCTAGGTTTTCCCCGCGCCTATAAATTGGCCCCAGGGGGTCAACCCTAACATTCCCAACGGCCATTTCCCTTCATCTTCTTCCTCTCGCTCCGCCCCCGCGCCCGCAAGCCCAATATCGAGCTCGTGACCGCTGTAACAGCCCAAGTATGAAAACCTACCATTTAGAATGTTTGATTTCTTGTTATTAAAGTATTGCATCATGTCATCATATTGTTGCATTTGTTTCTTTTGTTTTGCATCTGTTATTCTTTGTTTTCACAATGACAAATCAAACAATTTCAACTGCTTTGTTTTCATACTTGTTCTGTTACAACTTTTGGAATAAAAATCACAAATGAAAACAACCAAATTGTTCCATTTTATTCCATGTTGATCACTTATTAAAATTGTGGGTTTTAGTCAAACAAATAATTTCCAAATCACCTTCAAGTTCAAGTCAAATGCATCAAGTAGAACCAATTTGAACTTATGAATTTAATCAACTAATTTAATCAAATTAAATAACAGGGGTCACCCTAATAAAAACATTGTTTTCATCATTAATCATTTAATTGTCAAATTCTTCAAATTCAAACCCCTTTTACAAAAACATCAAACAATTTAAATTTCCAAAAGCCAAGTTGTCATGGGGTAGATGTTGAGCTAACAAAGCCCCATGATTTTTCCCAAAATTTTTAAGGTTCAAAACCCTAGCAATTGCTTCCATTTCCTTTCTTTACAAAAAAAAAGAAAAACAAAGAAATAATAAAAAGAAAAGAGAGCGCGGCAGCTAACTACCAGCCAGCCCGCAGCTTATCCCTCGCGCGCTGTGGCCCAGCCCACCCTTACTCTTCTCTCCCTCGGCCCGTACCGCTTCGTGGTCATCTCCCTCCCGTACGGCGCACATCCGGCGCATCCACGTCGCCGTACGGCGAGCGGAACGGCCAGGAGGTGAGCACCTCCTCCCTTTTAAGCCCTAGGGTTCCCCCTCGGAGCCCTAGCCCCTACCCTCTGTAACCCTAGCACCACCCTCCATCGCCGCCGTTCGCTCCATCTGCCACTTCCCTCCCTTCTCTGAAACCACGGCCGCGAAAACTTCTCTGAACCGGCGAGGATCGCCGCCGGCAGGCCCTGGCTCCCCTCCGTTGAGCAGCGGGAATGGATCCGCCGCTGCTCCACGTCTGCCCTCGACCTCTCCGTTGCTCTCGAGGAGGCTTCTGGCGCCGCCGCCGTCCACGCCGTTCGTCTCCGACCGTCTGCACAGCGCCTCCGTCGACTCCATCAGAGGTGAGCCACCGTGCCCTCCTTTCATCCTCTCTGCCCTCGTTCCATCTCGCACCCGAGCCCACACCCTGCACATCAATACGCGACAGCACGCCCGCACGTCGCAGCACGGACGGAACCTCACGGCGAGCCCAGCAGCCATCCTCTCTGTCGATGGTTCGACTGACTGAATTTTGATTCAGTTAAAATCGCAGCCTTTCTGAACCTCATACCCCCCCCCCCACTGCGGTATCTGAATCAAACATTCAGCGTAGAGCACTGGCTCTGTACCTTGGCTCGCAGCGAGCAACCGCGGGTTCGAGACCCCGCGGGCGCAAACCCCTTTTGCGATTTTTCTTCCACGCGCAGGGGGTATGGTCCGTCATCGACACCTACGGCCACCTCACAGCGCACCCGCCTCGTTGGCACGCCACAGGGGCACGGGCCCGCACGGCAGCGGCTCAGGCCTGGAGTGCACTGGGTGTAAAACGCCCAGGGGCCCCTCTGCAATTCCGTTTCCTTCTTTTTAGGTCCTTGCATTTACTTTTTGGCCCCTAAAATGGAAATGTGAATAACTTTCAAATGCCAAATCCAATTAAGATAAATAAAATATGCACACTGGTCTAAATTAAATTCTCTAGCTAATGGTGCCATTTGTTTACTGTTTTGAAATTCCAAAATGCAATTTAAATTTGAATTCAAACCCATCAATTGCAATTTGATAAAATCAATAACTAATTCATTTTTCATCCAATAAATGCAAATAAAATATGTTTTCCATACCATTTTGACTAACCTATTCAAATATAAATTTTGTTTCATGGTTTGAATAATTTAAATTGCCTAAATAATTTAATACTTGTTTAATTGATTTAAATTTGATAAAATCATAACTTGCTCAATATAAAATATTTTTGAACATGCAAAATATGTTTTCAACCCATCAAAGTGTGAACTTTTCAAATGTGCATTTGAATTTATGATTTGAACAAATAAAATTCAAATAATATTCAAACTTGTTCTAAATTCAATTAAAACTTGTTTAATATTGTTTAATTCATAATAAATTCATCCTAATCCAAATTTCAATATTTGAAACATGTAATCCAACTAAAATTTGATGTTCTTTTCAAATATAAACTTTGTTATTTGTTTTGAACACTTTAACTTGTTGAAAACAACAATTACTTGTGTGACATGTTTTAAGTAACCAAACTTTCCAAACTTAATCAATGATTTCCAAAACTTGTTCCAATCCTTTTTCACTTGCATCTATCATTGTTATTTGTTGTTATTTTGTTGTTATCATCATGCATGCATCATGCTAACAACTCTCACATAATAATTAATTGTAAATCATTTGTTTCCACTTATTTCGATGGATCTTTTCCATATGCAATCCAATTGCATATGGGTCCAATTAAATTGTGTTATCTTGTCAAGTAGTTTATTCTGATGCATCTATTAACATGACATGCATCATCCCATGTTTGTGCACCTATGCCATGATATTGATTGTTTATCTTTCTGCATTGTTTGTTTGCTTCTTCTCGGATACACGACGATGTTGAGACCGACGATACTTACGACACCCCTTCTAAGGATCTAGCTCAGTACCAGGCTACTAGGTTTTGCAGGCAAGTTATCCCTCACATGAACCATTGTGTTCCTTTCAACATTGGTTACCGATACTTTCCGTTGTCTATTTTGCTAGCCCAATGTGTAGTTGTTTCTGTTACGAACCTATCACATGTATCCTTTACCCTGATATTGCCTCACCTCCATACCTAGAACCTTTTGTTTGAGCCCGTGTCTTACTAGCATGCTTAGGTTGTTTTGCTCGAGTCTGTTACCCGTTACTTTCTGTTACTATTTCTATTATGTTCTGGGGGCTCGATGTTTAATCAATCAATCATGCTAATGTTATTGTTCATAATAAATTTGATGATAAGGCACCGGCAGGAGGCCCTATGTGGTTTTGAGGCCTGCTAGTGTCGACCCTAATAGGAAAAGGGTCTTGTCTACTTATCCATGATGAGCGCACTACCCGCATGTGGGAAGCGAGTATGGGCGCCCCCCTCAACTTGACCTGATTCGCATCTCGTCCAAATCGCCTCATTTAGTTCGTGTTTTCCATTTGCTGCATGCATGTTTTTGCGAGCCCAGGCCAGGGTGGAACTTTCGTAGTCGGCATATAGGGGGACACGTTCTTAGAGTGCTATGAGGGTCCATTTTCTTCTGGGCTCAATTAGCCGTGCGCCCAAGGTGCTTTGGGCTTGATGCGAAGAATGGTTGTGTTGAGTGCCCCGCTTGGTGTGATCTCCCATCTGGCGGGTTATTCATACGTGTACGGCCAAAGTGGTGCAACCCTGCAGGGATAATCTTCTCGAGAAGCCGTGTTTTCCGCGGTTATGGATTACTTGGTGAAAGTACTGGCTAACAAGTACTCAGGACAACTTAAACCTAATGATCAAACATGTTACACCCAATGGTTAATAACTTGACTAGTAATATGTTGATGACACAATAACTTGATCCACCTTTAATACAACTGTGTGAGTTATCCTCGGATTGCTTCTTTGGATAAGGGGCGAGATCCAGGATGGGTTTGTTTGAAGTTATCTTTCAGTTGGTTACAATCCTCTATCTTATCTCCTTTCTGTTAGCCGGAAGTGGTAGAATCTCTGTAGTTGGTTAGCGCAGCCAGTTGCAGCATCTTTTATATCCCCTCTCTTCCGTTGAACCCAAGGCATCTGTGCTTGGTGTTGACGGGTTACACTTTGGTGAACTGTGAGTCTTGCTTGCCAGTACGTTTATGTACTGACCCCTTTGGGGCTGTGGTTTCCGCAGACCTACGTTTCCGAGGATCTACATGGTGGCTACTACATGGAGTTTGACGAGACTGCTGACGAGTAGATAGCGGACCCGGGCAGGATCCGAGACTTCGTGGATGGGCTGTCTGTTCGTTTCCGGCCTCTTAGGCCTATTTGGTTCTTGTCTGTACTCAGACATGTTGAATGCTTCCGCTGTGATGTAATGATGTATTGTTGGGGCATGTGCCCTCTGAGTGATTGTATTTTCTATCTCTGCTCTAATGAGAACTATTTGCACCTTATTTCAATCTTTTGTGTCGTAGAGATCTGTTGTGATATCACTTGTTCAAACGCCGTTGACGTACCATGTGTGTATGGTTTGAAGTACGTCAACGGAAGTATCCTGATTTCTATGGGATAGTTTACGTCGACGATGAACAGATAGGGGTTGGTTGTCACACATACGTGTGTTGGCCTACTCGTAAGAGGACGCGGGTGCCGGTAAGCCCCGTAATCCAATCTACTACTGTTCAACGGAACGGCGAGTATCCTTTAGAAGTCCGGGTGCGACAAATGGTATCAGAGCCTGTCTGCCTGTAGGATCCCTTTTTACTGGTCGCAGTTGAATCTAGAAACTATTTTGTAGCTATATAGGAAAAATGAAACGTGAGAGTAGGAATTCTGCCATTTTTCTTCTTTCCCCACCCACCCACCCTTTTCTGGTAAGGAAGTGCAACGTTGTTTTCCCTTCTCATCTAAACTTTCAAGTTAGGATTTCACGTATTCTGGTTTCTCTAGGATGGTTATATCTACTAGACCATAGGAATGGAGGTGGTTGTGACATGATTTATCATGTTGCCTACTCACGACTGAGAACGGAGGCGTGTAAGCCCCGGAAGCGGATCCTATATTCCTTAAGCAGTAGATATTGATCCTTTAGAAGCCCGGATGGGTTTTTCCTTAGTACCTCAGGGGTTTTGTTCTCGTTTTCCCCGATGTTGATATCCTGTTCTTCCCAACATCCTTTTCGTCCGTTGAAATCTTGTTGTTGTTTTCCATTTCAGTTCTTCTACCGGCGTCTAATCAAAACTTTCCAAATATCAAGTCTATCTGGCCAGAAAGGTTGTGTTTGTTGTTGTTGTTGTTGTTGTTTCGAAAACTACCAGGCTATGAGAGCTGGCATTCCTATCACCTGGGGTTGTTTCGATGAAGCATTCCTGAAGCACCCCATTCCAGATAGTCTATCCTCCAAATCAATCAAATCCTGTTCAACTATACACCCTCAATACAAACCTCTTCCTTCAATTGAAAATGTTCCGGTGTTTTCCAAATTCCCTGACATCTTTCCAGAAGAGTTGCCAGGGTTGCCTATCGTTTTGAAATTCCAGAAACTATCCAATGTGCACGATGTGTTTCACGTGCCACAGCTCAAGTGGATCTTCCCAAGAAGTATCCGGACCTTTTCTTTTCTCAGTAGGAATCTCGGGGCGCGATTCCTTCAAGGGGGGCGTTTTGTAACAGCCCAAGTATGAAAACCTACCATTTAGAATGTTTGATTTCTTGTTATCAAAGTATTGCATCATGTCATCATATTGTTGCATTTGTTTCTTTTGTTTTGCATCTGTTATTCTTTGTTTTCACAATGACAAATCAAACAATTTCAACTGCTTTGTTTTCATACTTGTTCTGTTACAACTTTTGGAATAAAAATCACAAATGAAAACAACCAAATTGTTCCATTTTATTCCATATTGATCACTTATTAAAATTGTGGGTTTTAATCAAACAAATAATTTCCAAATCACCTTCAAGTTCAAGTCAAATGCATCAAGCAGAACCAATTTGAACTTATGAATTTAATCAACTAATTTAATCAAATTAAATAACAGGGGTCACCCTAATAAAAACATTGTTTTCATCATTAATCATTTAATTGTCAAATTCTTCAAATTCAAACCCCTTTTACAAAAACATCAAACAAATTTAAATTTCCAAAAGCCAAGTTGTCATGGGGTAGATGTCGAGCTAACAAAGCCCCATGATTTTTCCCAAAATTTTTAAGGTTCAAAACCCTAGCAATTGCTTCCATTTCCTTTCTCTACAAAAAAAAAAGAAAAACAAAGAAATGATAAAAAGAAAAGAGAGCGCGGCAGCTAACTACCAGCCAGCCCGCAGCTTATCCCTCGCGCGCTGCGGCCTAGCCCACCCTTACTCTTCTCTCCCTCGGCCCGTACCGCTTCGTGGTCATCTCCCTCCCGTACGGCGCACATCCGGCACATCCACGTCGCCGTACGGCGAGCGGAACGGCCAGGAGGTGAGCACCTCCTCCCTTTTAAGCCCTAGGGTTCCCCCTCGGAGCCCTAGCCCCTACCCTCTGTAACCCTAGCACCACCCTCCATCGCCGCCGTTCGCTCCATCTGCCACTTCCCTCCCTTCTCTGAAACCACGGCCGCGAAAACTTCTCTGAACCGGCGAGGATCGCCGCCGGCAGGCCCTGGCTCCCCTCCGTTGAGCAGCGGGAATGGATCCGCCGCTGCTCCACGTCTGCCCTCGACCTCTCCGTTGCTCTCGAGGAGGCTTCTGGCGCCGCCGCCGTCCACGCCGTTCGTCTCCGACCGTCTGCACAGCGCCTCCGTCGACTCCATCAGAGGTGAGCCACCGTGCCCTCCTTTCGTCCTCTCTGCCCTCGTTCCATCTCGCACCCGAGCCCACACCCTGCACATCAACACACGACAGCACGCCCGCACGTCGCAGCACGGACGGAACCTCACGGCGAGCCCAGCAGCCATCGGCCGGTGGCAGCCATCCTCTCTGTCGATGGTTCGACTGACTGAATTTTGATTCAGTTAAAATCGCAGCCTTTCTGAACCTCATACCCCCCCACTGCGGTATCTGAATCAAACATTCAGCGTAGCGCACTGGCTCTGTACCTTGGCTCGCAGCGAGCAACCGCGGGTTCGAGACCCCGCGGGCGCAAACCCCTTTTGCGATTTTTCTTCCACGCGCAGGGGGTATGGTCCCACCCGTCATCGACACCTACGGCCACCTCACAGCGCACCCGCCTCATTGGCACGCCACAGGGGCACGGGCCCGCACGGCAGCGGCTCAGGCCTGGAGTGCACTGGGTGTAAAACGCCCAGGGGCCCCTCTGCAATTCCGTTTCCTTCTTTTTAGGTCCCTGCATTTACTTTTTGGCCCCTAAAATGGAAATATGAATAACTTTCAAATGCCAAATCCAATTAAGATAAATAAAATATGCACACTGGTCTAAATTAAATTCTCTAGCTAATGGTGCCATTTGTTTACTGTTTTGAAATTCCAAAATGCAATTTAAATTTGAATTCAAACCCATCAATTGCAATTTGATAAAATCAATAACTAATTCATTTTTCATCCAATAAATGCAAATAAAATATGTTTTCCATACCATTTTGACTAACCTATTCAAATATAAATTTTGTTTCATGGTTTGAATAATTTAAATTTCCTAAATAATTTAATACTTGTTTAATTGATTTAAATTTGATAAAATCATAACTTGCTCAATATAAAATATTTTTTAACATGCAAAATATGTTTTCAACCCATCAAAGTGTGAACTTTTCAAATGTGCATTTGAATTTATGATTTGAACAAATAAAATTCAAATAATATTCAAACTTGTTCTAAATTCAATTAAAACTTGTTTAATATTGTTTAATTCATAATAAATTCATCCTAATCCAAATTTCAATATTTGAAACATGTAATCCAACTAAAATTTGATGTTATTTTCAAATATAAACTTTGTTATTTGTTTTGAACACTTTAACTTGTTGAAAACAACAATTACTTGTGTGACATGTTTTAAGTAACCAACTTTTCCAAATTAATCAATGATTTAAAACTTGTTCCAATTTTTTTTGCAATTTATCTTGTTATTTTGTTGTTATTTTGTTGTTATCATCATGCATGCATATCATGCTAACAACTCACATAATAATTAATTGTAAATCATTTGTTTCCACTTATTTCAATGGATCTTTTCCATATGCAATCCAATTGCATATGGGTCCAATTAAATTGTGTTATCTTGTCAAGTAGTTTATTCTGATGCATCTATTAACATGACATGCATCATCCCATGTTTGTGCACCTATGCCATGATATTGATTGTTTATCTTTCTGCATTGTTTGTTTGCTTCTTCTCGGATACACGACGACGTTGAGACCGACGATACTTACGACACCCCTTCTAAGGATCTAGCTCAGTACCAGGCTACTGGGTTTTGCAGGCAAGTTATCACTCACATGAACCATTGTGTTCCTTTCAACATTGGTTACCGATACTTTCCGTTGTCTATTTTGCTAGCCCTATGTGTAGTTGTTTCTGTCACGAACCTATCACATGTATCCTTTACCCTGATATTGCCTCACCTCCATACCTAGAACCTTTTGTTTGAGCCCGTGTATTACTAGCATGCTTAGGTTGTTTTGCTCGAGTCTGTTACCCGTTACTTTCTGTTACTATTTCTATTATGTTCTGGGGGCTCGATGTTTAATCAATCAATCATGCTAATGTTATTGTTAATAATAAATTTGATGATAAGGCACCGGCAGGAGGCCCTGTGTGGTTTTGAGGCCTGCTAGTGTCGACCCTAATAGGCAAAGGGTCTTGTCTACTGATCCATGATGAGCGCACTACCCGCATGTGGGAAGCGAGTATGGGCGCCCCCCCTCAACTTGACCTGATTCGCATCTCGTCCAAATCGCCTCATTTAGTTCGTGTTTTCCATTTGCTGCATGCATGTTTTTGCGAGCCCAGGCCAGGGTGGAACTTTCGTAGTCGGCATATAGGGGGACACGTTCTTAGAGTGCTATGAGGGTCCATTTTCTTCTGGGCTCAATTAGCCGTGCGCCCAAGGTGCTTTGGGCTTGATGCGAAGAATGGTTGGTTGTGTTGAGTGCCCCGCTTGGTGGGGTGATCTCCCATCTGGCGGGTTATTCATACGTGTACGGCCAAAGTGGTGCAACCCTGCAGGGATAATCTTCTCGAGAAGCCGTGTTTTCCGCGGTTATGGATTACTTGGTGAAAGTACTGGCTAACAAGTACTCAGGACAACTTAAACCTAATGATCAAACATGTTACACCCAATGGTTAATAACTTGACTAGTAATATGTTGATGACACAATAACTTGATCCACCTTTAATACAACTGTGTGAGTTATCCTCGGATTGCTTCTTTGGATAAGGGGCGAGATCCAGGATGGGTTTGTTTGAAGTTATCTTTCAGTTGGTTACAATCCTCGATCTTATCTCCTTTCTGTTAGCCGGAAGTGGTAGAATCTCTGTAGTTGGTTAGCGCAGCCAGTTGCAGCATCTTTTATATCCCCTCTCTTCCGTTGAACCCAAGGCATCTGTGCTTGGTGTTGACGGGTTACACTTTGGTGAACTGTGAGTCTTGCTTGCCAGTACGTTTATGTACTGACCCCTTTGGGGCTGTGGTTTCCGCAGACCTACGTTTCCGAGGATCTACATGGTGGCTACTACGTGGAGTTTGACGAGACTGCTGACGAGTAGATAGCGGACCCGGGCAGGATCCGAGACTTCGTGGATGGGCTCCGTCTGTTCGTTTCTGGCCTCTTAGGCCTATTTGGTTCTTGTCTATACTCAGACATGTTGAATGCTTCCGCTGTGATGTAATGATGTATTGTTGGGGCATGTGCCCTCTGAGTGATTGTATTTGCTATCTCTGCTCTAATGAGAGCTATTTGCACCTTATTTCAATCTTTTGTGTCGTAGAGATCTGTTGTGATATCACTTGTTCAAACGCCGTTGACGTACCATGTGTGTATGGTTTGAAGTACGTCAACGGAAGTATCCTGATTTCTATGGGATAGTTTACGTCGACGATGAACAGATAGGGGATTGGTTGTCACACATACGTGTGTTGGCCTACTCGTAAGAGGACGCGGGTGCCGGTAAGCCCCGTAATCCAATCTACTACTGTTCAACGGAACAGCGAGTATCCTTTAGAAGTCCGGGTGCGACAACCGCCAGGGCTACGTCAGCACCAGCAGGCTCGCCACCGGTCGCCGCCCGCGCCTCCACCAGCGCCCCCACTCGCATCTTCGTCCACACCGTCGGAGCTCTCGGGACGGGCCGTCTCCGCCAGCGAATCGCCGCTGCAGCGCACGCCGTCAACCACGAATCGCCGCTGCCACGCATCCCCGTCAACGGATCATCCCGGTAAGTTCCTTTGGCCATTAGATCTAGATTTCTTTTCTTTCCAATCTTGCACTAGTATTTCAGCCTGAATCTCACTCGTAGTTATCCACCATTGCTCCACTAGCTAGGAGTTTTTTCGCAATTTCCAATATCACACTTGTTCTTAGCTAGATCTATTTTCCGTATCTCGTGCAAGCACTTAGTGATTTATCTTTCTATTTTCCTGTTGTATCAATTAGATGCGCTCCTCAAATTCTTGGACCCCTACTTACTTGCATTTTAACTCCATCTAGATCTACACTCCATGGCACCCAAAGCTAGTGCCAAGCTGAAGGGCAAAAACCCGGCTGGAAAGCAAAAGTCGGGTCAGTCGATTTCCGCCAATTGGGCCAAATCGACTGTCACCAAGGCAAAACTCGGCGAGCTAGCCGAGTCTGGGGTCTTGCCCGCAGAGGCGGACATCCACTGGAGGACGCCGGGTGAAGAAACCCGGCCTTCACCATATCCGTATGAGGTAGTCATATTCCTTGAGCACGTGATCCGGGGTTTCCGCCCCCGGGTCACCCTTGATAAAAACCTGGGTCAGCTGCCGGATCCAGCCAAACAGCATTCGGCCCAAGATCATGTGCGATTACTCCGGGCACGTCACTGACTCTCTCCGATATTCGGAGAAATCTTACCCGGCCGCGGACGTAAATAAGACCATGAAGAGTTTCTTGGCTGAGAGAGTTGATGTCATCAAGAGCATCGTCGGACTCGCCCCTTTTACACGCTCTAACCCGGCTCCTCCAGTAAGAACCGGCTATCACCCTTTATTCCGACTGATACTTCTTATGTACAGATACTAACTTTTATCTCTGCGTTTCTTACTCAGGAAACTGATGCATTCTGGAAGATTGTCATCCCTCCCCCTTCTGAAAACTCGGAGGAGGAGGAAGAGCCGACTGATAGCGATGAAGGTAATTCCGGGTCTCTGCTCAATGAATACTTTGTTAGCATATTAGACCAAACTTCTCCTCCTTCCGACAATGCTCCTCACTCACCAGCGCTAGAGGACAAAGACGACACTCAATCAGAAGAAAGTGAGGCAGAGCCGAAAGCTGAAGTTGGGGCGAAGAGGAAGACTAGGAGAGTCGCTTTCAAGGTGCCGTATTCATCCATGACCACCAAGCCATACTCCTATGCCAATATGTGCGAACTTAATAGGCAACTAACCACTACATCGTCTCTGAAGGAGGCAACCCCAACCAAGCGACGGGTAACCCGGACTTCTCCGGGTGACGATCCCCTTAATCCTCGTATCCCCATGTCACCCGCTCGCCGAGCCGGTACTCCTTCCACTTACTCTGCCTATATTCCTCGAAAGTTTCCATCTCCAAGTCATCCCTTAGCCGGACAACTCGGGGTCTCACTTTCCGATTCTTTATCAGCATCTTCCGGGTCCAGCAACGATCTCCCGGCCGACTTTGTCGTGAATACCGGGTAATTCGCTACCCTTATTAACTAATATACCTTTATTTTCCGTGCCTTCTGTCTATCACTTACTAACTTTTTCCTTTTCTTTCTCAGAGCCAAGGTAACACTTAGTGACCAGGAGGACATGCATGTCGATAACCCGGCCATGGAAGACCCGGAGAGTGCTACCAAGCCCGCATCTGGCGGTGAAGAGGAAGAGCTGGACGACACCGCCAGCCCAAGAGCCGAGTTTCCACTGCCAACACATCAATCGGCTGATGCTGACGTCGAGTATCTGGGAACATAGAGGGCAACCCCTCCTCCAAACACTCAAGCGACCAGAGTCGACCCGCTCAAGCAGGAGAGAACCCCACCACCGGGTAGTCAGAGCCCTAGCTCCTCCAGGCCGAATCTCGGTGGCCTCGATTTTGAAGGGATGCTGGAGGAGTATTATTCTCTGAAATCCAGTGAGAAGGATATTATCGAGTCTCTGGCGGCTGAGCATCAGGTAACTTAACCGATATTATTTACATACTCATCTAGTCCCCAAGTTCCGGGTGAACTGTACATAGTTTACTCGGTACTTCCATAGCTATATAGCCTTCCACACTCGGTTTTTACCCTGCAACCGACTAATATTTCCTTGTCTATTTTCCAGGCTTATATTACCCGGACGGAGGAGATGTCGGCGAAAACCAACGAACTCCTCTAAGTTGAGACCAAACTCCGAGAAGAGCTGGAGGTCGAGGTGAAGGACCTTTCCAAGGATTGCAAGAAATACAAGAAAAAGCTCCATCATGTTGAGGGTTTGCTGAAAAAATTATCAACCTTTGTTTCCGATACTTACAGCTCCTTGATTGGTAAACGAACCTAACTTCTTTATTATAATTCGGGTTTCTCATTTTGTAGGGTCTATAATCCGAGTCTTACCACTTTACTTTTCTCTTTATTCTGTAGGTCCGGGTGACAAAGTTGATGATGAAGATGATATAGAGAAACTGAAGACCCTGAAGGCGGTTATCTGGCAGTTTTCTGTGGGGATCAAGTGGACCCTTGAAGCCGTGAAGTGGCCTGGTGCTTATGGAGGCGTATCCCAGATGCTCGATGCGTGCTCGACGATCCCTGCCTGGATCGATCACTGGAAGCGCTCAGCATGCCGGGTTGGGGTGACCCGTGGACTCGCGTTGGCCAAAGCCTACTATCCTAGGCTTGAGCCGGCAACGCTTGTGAACAGATTCCCCGAATTCAATACTGACGGCTCTCGATTCTCGGCAAAGGACTTCAAAGCTATCCACACTCAGATTCGTCACTCGGCCAGCTTGATTGCCGAGAAACTTTATGTGAACAAGCTTACCCCACCGTACAATGCTGAAGACAAGCCGGTACCTTCTTCTCTCCCTGCTCCTTTTGATATCCTAGCCCGGTGGAAGGAGCAAGTTGCCAAGAAGAAGGCCGAGGCCGACTCTGCGCCAGCATCATCCACTCCAGTTGTCCCTCCTCCAGCTCGCGCTGATACCATGGTTGACCCGGACACGGAAGAAGGGAAGGCTATAGAAGAAACCGCCTAAGACCCGACTGCCAAGACCACTACTGATGACTCGGCTATGGATGCCGAGTAAATTTTATCGTTTTTTCGCCCAAAAACACTCATTCGGCCAATAGGCATTTTTTAATATTCCTGATACACTTATTTATTTGATAGTGCACCTGTGCACTTTTGATACTACTCCCTTGGTTTGTAACACACTTAAACTTTTTATGGCTTTGATGGCCCTTTTGGCCATCCACCTTGATATGCACTTTTCAGCCTTAAGCTTGCCTATTTTCGCTTTTCTACCTTGGTTGCAATACTACCGATTTTTGGGTTTTTGGGATAAGGCCAAGTTTTCTTTCCAAGTCCCCAAGACTCGATTCCGGGTCTTGGGATTTTTCAATTGGATGAACTTTGCTTCTTAAGTTCCCAAGTCCCCAAGACTCGGATTTTTAGATTTTTTGAGTTTATTAACTGGGTAACTTGTTGCTTTCTTGAGTCCCCAAGCCCCCAAGACTTGGATTTTGGAGTCTGGGGGTTTGTGGATTAAGAAGACTCCATGTCCGGCTAAATCCCCGACTACGAGATTATATGAAGTTATGCTTAATATACTGTGAGTTTCCGGCTTTTTGCTTTTTACTCTGCATAACTTGTGGATTAGATGACCCTTTTGACCCCCTTTGCTGTAAGCCGGCTTTCGCGTGGATACTCAATGTTGCTTATAACTCTATGAAAAGCAGGGTCAGGCAAGTCCCCGTGGGCATCATGACTGATTGAATTTATAGGCCAGCAATCATGCCACTTTGTTGCGAGTCACATCAAGCTTAAGCAAGAAAGGCCAAGAAAATTTTGGCTCTATTGTCCAGGTTATGAGATTGCGGCTATACTTATTACAAGTAATCAGTCCTCATACCTTGATGGCATCGTGGTTGGGTCTGAGTTTACAACTGTGCTATTCAAGCAATCAGCCCCCAAGACCTAAGTATATACTATGCAATAGATGACTTAAAAAGAAACGAAAAAGAGGATGCAAATCTAGCACTATATAACTCGGAAACTATAACTAATTAAATGTGGTGTACTTACCTGATGTAAATCATAATTAGATGTAGAAAAGACATGCAAAAGAAGAAAATGCAAGAAAAGCAAGAATGATTTAACCATCTCTTTATTGATATAGAAAGGTTAGGTCAGCAGGCCGCCTCATTAAAAACCCTCCAGTCCCCTTAGGTACCCTGGATAGGAAAAGAGTGCGTCTGAAACCCGCTACATGTTACATCGTGTATTTCAACTTTGCAAATTGAGTCTATTCTAAGAATAGTAGGGACGCAGCTGAGCCACGTTCCATGGTCTTTCCCGTTCTTGCATAGATGAAGTGGTGTGGGCGGTGTCATTGACAGTATCCGACTTTTCCCTCGCATTTATCAAGTAGTATGATCCATTATGCAAATTCCGGCTTATGATGAACGGGCCCTCCCATGGTGGAGATAACTTATGCTTACCTTCCTTTGATTGTACTAAGCGCAATACCAGGTCCCCTTCCTGGAAGACCCAGGTTTTAACTCGGCGACTGTGATACCGCCTCAAATCTTGTTGATATATAGCTGATCGCTCCAAAGCTTGCTCCCTGTGCTCTTCTAACATGTCCACAGCGTCCTGCCGGGTCTTCTCGTTCTCCACCTCAACATAAGCTGCTACTCGGGGCGAGTCATGGATAATGTCACTCGGAAGGACTGCCTATGCACCATAAACCATGAAAAACAGGGTTATTTGAGTAGATCTATTAGGTGTAGTGTTAATTCCCCAAACTACTGATGGTAACTCCTCTACCCATGCTCCATCAGCTCTGAGGCACGAGGCTCGTAATCGTGGTTTCAACCCATGAAGTAACTCCTAGTTTGCCCTCTCCACTTGTCCATTAGCTTGTGGATGGGCTACTGAGGCTACGTCAAGGCGGATGCCATTGTTTCCACAAAAATTTTCCATCTCACCTAAGGACATGTTGGTCCCATTATCTGTTATTATGTTGTGAGGATATCCAAACCGATAGATAATCTTTTTCAAGAACTTGACGGCTGTAGCCGCTTCACAATTTGTAACTAGCATGACTTCGACCCATTTAGTAAATTTATCGATAGCCACCAAAAGATGAGTCTTTTTGCAAGGAGACATGTGAAAGGGACCTACCATATCCATACCCCAAACCGCAAACGGCCAAGTCAGTGGGATTGTTCGTAACTCCATAGCCGGCACATGGGTTTGGCGAGCGTACCTTTGACATCCATCGCATCTTGCTACCAATCGTTCCGCATCCGCCAAAGCCGTGAGCCAGAAGAAGCCGTGTCGATATGCTTTAGCCAAAAGGGACCTTGTGGAGGCATGGTGCCCACAATCACTGTCGAGACATCGTAGTAGTTTTCATAGACGGGGGTGCCATGAGACTACGGTAGAGACGTGGGGTAACGGGATCGCGTGGTAGACAGTAAACACAGGATTTACCCAGGTTCGGTACGTCGCGACAGTACGACGTGCATACTCCTGCACTTATCACTAATCAGGGCTAAAGCCTGGAAACAGGATTACAATGTGAGGTTTTAGATCTAGCTACTCGCAGAGGATCAACTTCTCGGCGAGTTGGCCTATATCTTCTCTGTTATTCGTTGGTTGTCTTGTTTATCTCCCGTTCGGCTTTATATAATAGCCGGATTAGGGCTTACAGAATAGGAAACCTAGAAGACTACGGTAACTATAACTTGGAAAGTAAGGAATCCGTCTTCTCCTCCAAGCCAGATCACACGGGCCGTGATCCGGGTTCTTCTAGAATTCGGCTTCTGTGCGTCAGGTTACTGGGCCGCCCAATGGACCATAGCCCACTACCACTTGGGCCACCCTGGTAACCAGGCACTTTGACTACCATCTTATACACCCCTATACGGTATATATCCGACAATCACCTTCGTGAATCTCCCTCAGAATCTGTCGGCCTTCCTCTGGGGTTACACAGCGCAAAAAGACACATGCGCAACTTCTCTTATAAAGTTCACCGTTAATGATAGAATATCCCTTCGCTCGTCTTAGGATTTGCCTGGCCAAAACTTCCTGTGATGGTAACTCACCCCGTGACAGGTAAGCCAAGAACGGCTCCGTCCACTCGGGAATAGCATGCACTGCAGCCACAAACCCCAAATCCGGTTCTCGGTTAGCCACCTCTTCTTCAGATTCGGTTTTTACTGAGGGCCGCCATAACTCGTCCAGAAAGATATTGGGCGGAACCGGCTCTCGACGCGATCCGAGTCTTGCGAGCGCATCTGCTGCCTCGTTCTTTCGCCTATCAATGTGTTCCACCTGATACCCGGAAAAAGATCCGGCTACCCTGTCTACCTCTCTGCGATATGCTGCCATTGTTGCATCCTTTCTATCCCAGGTTTCTGAGACCTGTTGTACCACAAGATCCGAATCTCCATAACACCTTATTCGCCTTATGTTCATCTCCTTTGCTATTTGTAGTCCGTGTAATTGGGCCTCATACTCGGCCACATTGTTGGAGCAATCAAAATGAATCTGCAATACGTAACTTAACTTGTCTCCTTTTGGTGATGTGAGTACCACCCCAGCTCATGATCCCTCGTATTGTTTGGAACCATCAAAGTGCATCACCCAAGACTCGGAATTTGGCATCATTATGGTCCTGCTCGTGTGAGTCCAATCATTGATAAAATCAGCTAAAGCTTGGGACTTGATTGCAGACCGAGGCTCGTAGTTGATGTGATAATCTCCCATCTCAATGGCCCACTTGGCTATTCTTCCTGTCGCATCTGAATTTCTAATAATATCTTCCATTGGTATGGAGCTAACCACCGTTATAGGGTGTTCCTGAAAGTACGGCTTCAACTTTCGGCTGGCCATGAAGACCCCAAAAACTAGCTTTTGCCAGTGTGGGTAACGCTGCTTTGCTTCCGAAAAAACTTCACTCACTTAGTAAACCGGCCTTTGTACCGGGTGATCCTTTCCGTCCTCCTTGCGCTCAACCACAACCACTACGCTGACTGCCCGGGGCCCGGCTGCAACATATAACAGCATGGGCTCCTTAGGACCCGGCGCAGCTAGGACTGGTACCTCCGATAACTGCTTTTTCAGGGCCTCAAAGGCCTTGTCCGCCTCTTGGTCCCACACGAATTTATCTGTTTTCTTCAAGAGTCGGTACAAGGGTATCGCTTTTTCTCCGAGCCGAGATATAAACCGGCTCAAAGCTGCCACGCACCCCGTGAGTTTTTGGACACGTTTCAGCTGTTCCGGCTTTTTCAGATTCTGGATAGCCTTGATCCTTTCCGGGTTGGCTTCGATCCCTCGTTCAGAAACGATGAAACCGAGTAATTTTCCCGCAGGCACTCCAAACACGCACTTAGTCGGGTTAAGCTTCATCTGGTATCTCCTCAGGTTTTTTATGGTCTCCTTTAACTCATCTATGAAAGTTTTAGCTTTCCTTGTTTTAATCACCACATCATCCACATAGGCATGACCATTGCGTCCAATTTGATCCTCAAAGCACTTTTGAATACACCGCTGATAGGTTGGGCCGGTGTTTTTCAGCCCAAAGGTCATGGTCCTATAGCAAAAAGCACCAAAGGGGGTTATGAACGAAGTTTTCTCCCAATCCTCCTTTTTGAGCTTTATTTGGTGATACCCGGAATAAGCATCCAGGAAACATAATAAGTCACAACCTGCAACTGCATCTATGATTTGATCTATCCTTGGGAGGGTGAATGGATCCTTTGGGCAATGCTTGTTGAGACTCGTGTAGTCTATGCACATCCTCCACTCATTGTTCTTTTTCAGCACTAGAACCGGATTTGCCAACCATTCCGGGTGAAAAACCTCCATAATAAAGCCGGGTGCCAGGAGCCGAGCTATCTCTGCTCCTATAGCCTTTCTCCTTTCCTCATTCATTTTTCTTAGGCCCTGCTTCACAGGCCGGGACTTGGGATCGACGTGCAAGCTGTGCTCAGCCAACTCGGTCGGAATACCCAGCATATCACTCGGCGTCCAAGCGAACACCTTGGTTTTCGCGAATAAACTTTATGAGTGCCTCTTCCTCCTCGTTACCCAGGTTAGAACCTATAGCAAACTGCTTGGAAGAATCTCCCTAGACGAAGGCCACCATTTTGGTATCTTGGGATGCTTTAAACTTAGCTCTCTCGTCTTCCGAGTTTGGTTTTTTCAAAGCTGTTCTATCCTCCGGGTCAACCTGAGACCGGTAATACTTGAGCTCTTCCTTCCTGCAAGCTTGTTCTGCCATTGCCGCATCTCCTTCATCACACTCTGCTGCCACACCCGATTCACATGTATAGTGATGGTCTGCTTAGGACCCGGAATTTTTAGTTGTAGGTATACGTAATACGGCCTGGCCATGAATTTAGCGTAAGCCGGCCTTCCAAACAGCGCGTGATAAGGGCTACGCAACTTCACCACCTCAAACGTGAGCCATTCCACTCGGAAATTATCATTGGATTCTCCGAAAGCGACTTCAAGCGTTATTTTTCCTTCAGGGCACGCCGAGTGGCCCAGCACAATTCCGTGGAAAACTGTGGAACTTTTCTGCAGCTGAGACTCCTTGAGCCCCATGCGTAGAAAGGTTTCCCAGTATAGGATATTGATGCTACTTCCGCCATCCATCAAAACCTTTTTCAACTCATAATCATTGACTTGCGGTGCCACCACCAAAGCTAGCACACCCGGATGTTCTATTGTTTCCGGGTGATCCCTCCTGCTCCACGTTACCTCCTGATCTGACCATCTCAGGTATCTCGGAACACCTGAAGAAACCGAGTTTACGGCCCTCTTAAGTATGTTTCTCTCTTTGTTAGAAGTCCCGGTAGTGTGGACGTGATATTGTCCTAGCTGTTTTGGGTTGGCTTGGAAACCTCCAGAACCTCCTTGATTATTACCCGGATTGCCACCTCCTGTGTTGCCAGCGGGGGGCGGTCCGTTGCCCGGGTTTCCACCCGGACCCGGTCCTCCTCCCCGGCCTGCACCTCGCAGGGCCTTCTATATCTCTTCGTTTTTCCATCTCTGTAAGTCCACACATTGCTCCAACGAATGATTAACCGGCTTGCCATTCCTACTGTGACGCGGACAAGGCATCCTGAAGGCCTCTATATGGTTAGCCGGCCTCGGTGGTCCATGGTAATTTCCTCCGTTGAAGTTTCCTTCTACCCTGGGTCTTGGAAACCCGGCCTCAGTATTAGCAACAAACTCGGAGTTTCCTTCATACGGGCGTTTGTGCTGGTTATTTCCATTACTCCCCCCATTATTACCCGGTGCAGCCCCGTTACCGGGTCTTCCATTATTGTTTGCGTTGGCCTTCGCTTTTTTGTCCTCAACCTCCTCTTCTGTGGTGTCAGTGGCGTCATGTTTGTTGCATGCGTCCATCAACTCCCCCATCGTGATTTCCGAAGTATGCCGACTGGATTTCATGTGCGTCAGTTTTTGCACCAGGGGTATGTATTTGCACGTTTTTTGCCATAGCCTGTAACGCATCTTTTGGCTGAATATCAGTGCAAGATTGGAGACTTTCCATAACCCGGCGCACCCAGCTGCGCGCCGACTCTCCCTTCCTCTGGACACATCTTTCCAAATCATCAATCGTGAATAACTTCCGGCATGTTCCATGAAAATGCTTAATGAAAGCTGTTTTCAACTCATTCCATTAATTGATGGATCTGTCCGGCAGGTTGTTGAACCACAATTTTGCTGCTCCCTCGGACATCATGAGATACATGAACTTGGCTTGAAGCTTTTCTGATGCATTGCGAATGGACATTGCCATCTCATAACTGCTCAACCAGGTCTCTGGATCCATGGTTGGTTCGTAATTAACCACTTTACCCGGTTCCTTGAACTTGTCCGGGTAAGGCTCAGCCCTGATGGCGTCCGACAGACACTTAGGCCCGGCTAGATTTGCCGGTACTGGCCTTACTCGAGAAACGTGTGATCCTTCAGCGGGTGCGGCGGGGGTGCAATCGCTACCGGCCCTCTTACCAGAGGCCCGGCTGCGGCACGCCTGGCCCGAGAATTGTCCACTATTGCTTGCGCCGCTGAATCTGCAGGGGTTGCCGGTCTACGGGGAGGAGGCGGCATTTGCGGCTGCTCTGCCCTCCGTCGTGCCGAGCTTGACTAAATGTAGCCGGCATTCTCATTCTGCCGGCTTACATATGGCGTCCCATCATGCCACTCCTGTTATCCGGGTAATTAGCATGTTCGGCGACTGCATTTCGTAACAGGTCTATTGCCCTCCGGGCCTCCATTGCATGAGGTGATTCTCCCACAGGGATGCGATCAAGTGTCAATGTTGCAGCATACACATTATCCATGGGGTTATTGAAGTGACCTGGTGGGGTATGAAATTGTGGTGGTGGTGGTGCAGCATTACCAGGAGCGATCCCAGTTTGCAGCGTGGGTAACCCGGCTTGCACGTTTGCCGGTCGTCCTCCCAAGGTTGCAGCCTGATACCCGGTTCCTTGATTCACAACCGGGATTGGTTGATCCTGAGGGGTAATGAACAATGCAGCCGGCTGTAAATTTCCACTTGTTGCCGGTAATCTCGTCTGATGCCTCTGATTATAAATCCTAGTCGACTGAACTTGAATAAGATTCTCCAGTTCTTCCAACTCGCGCTGGCGCGCGGCTATCCCTTGCTTCTCAGCATCCACATCTCTTCTCTGTTGCTCCAATGCACGGCGAGCCACATCCAGATCTCGGGCGCGTGCCGCCGCGTTTTCTGGGGTTATCACCGTCGCTAACACTGTGGGATCTAAGATTAGGTTTTTGTTGAACAGAGCCGGATTTTGCGGGCGCGAGGCTCCTACTCTTGGTGTTCTATTTGCCGTGAATCCAAACATATTTCTGTCCCGTTCGCTTTCTCCTGTATGACTGGTGACGGAGGCCGGCTCTCCATCGACCCGGGCTATAACTAGGTTTCCATCAGCCGGCGCCTACTGTTGGGCCAGCGCTCGCGCCGCTCCGACCGCGGCCGTCGACACATCTCCTTGATTAAGATTGGTTGCAGGGGTTGTGTAGACCGCGACCCGGCGCGCGATGCCTGGGGAAGATTCATACTCCTCCTCTTTGCAGCTATCTTCCTCGTACCGATCTTCAAGTAGGTCCAAGATATATTCGGTATCATCTTCCCTCATAACCCGGCCACGCGGGGTCCATACCGGCTCCTTCGGTTGTTCCCTCTTCTTGGCGGGCTCTTCCTCCGGATCGGCTGTCCCAACCGATTCTTCTCCGTCCGACTAAACGCAGGTTGCTCCTCCTGATACAGAATCATACTCAATATTGTCAGGAACATAACCGGACGTACGTACCATACCAACGAAGACGTTGACCCGGCCGATCGTGACGACAGATCCGGTTTCCAGCAGATCCGACTCTTGCCCCCAACCAAAGTCGTCCATGATCTTCTCTCCTTCAGGGTTGGTGACAATCTCGCCGATGACGGGGTTCTTCATGCTTTCCCGAGCTTCTCCCGTGATGTAAAAACCCTTGGACGTAGGCCCCACGGTGTGCACCAACTGTCGTGGGATAATCACGGCAGACGTTACCAGGGGTAACTTACTTTGGGGAAAATCGACTCTGGTGTTTGGGAGAGGGTTTAGCTCAGGAGAAATCATCTTATCGGGTGATCTAGTAGCTCGGGCTGTAATGTCGCCAAGTCTTCAATCTAGGGTTACAACTATCAACTCTTGTATTACTGAAATACTCGAATCTCTGGAAAAACTCTTCTTCTCTTTGTTCCAGGGACCGGTTTATATATTACTCGGCCCTTCGGCTTCTTATACAAGACATAACCTGAACCCTACCCGGAATACACACATAACCCTAGCTTTCCTAATCTTGGCTCCCAAGGTACGGGTTACAAGATACACGCTCCCTCTTGGGCCTTCTAGAAACTCCTCCACCTTGGGTCGGGTCTTGCGTGATTTCCTTCGGGCCGGGTTTCACCTAGACATGAGCCTACCGAGTCAGCATCCCCCCAACAGGTCCCATTGCATCTTGGTTGAGGAAGAAAATCCCCAACCATACATGTGTGCGAAAATAGCATGTTTTATTATGTGGTTGATTATTATTTTCCACCATGGGAAAAATAGATTGATTCTTTTCTCTTATGCAAGTGATAAATTTATTTCTTATGTGTAAATACTAGCATGTTTGGGTGTGATTCATTTGTTAGCATAATATCCCCTAGTGGTATCATGTTAAGAAATGCTTCACTATTGGTTTGCTTAAAATTAAATTGTTTGCTAATAAGATAAATTCCTTGTGATTGATAGATCATTTATGAATGATTTCTAATTGAGTGTTCGGATTTTTGAAGAGGTTTAGTTAACTTTTCATTGAGTGCATAGCTACTGGTTGAGTAGTTCATACCTCGGTTGCTTGCTATTTAATTAATTAGAAAAGCATGCATTGCTGGAATTGGTTTATGCTTGCTTAGTAGATATTCTCATAGAATTATTTTATGGTATTTCTTACTAGCATGTGTATGGTTTGGGTACTGTTAGTAGGTATATTTATGTTCATGACTTTCTTGTTTAGAGTTAAGCGTCATTGTAGCATTGTTTGCTTCTCTAGTGTTGAACTAGTGTCACCACTAGAAATTGTGGTTTTGCTCTAGTGTTGTTATATTTTATTTATGAGTGTAGGATTTATTATAGCATATTTAGAAAGTTATTACTTCTGTTATTATGCCATGACATCTTGAGTTGCATGTGATATAGTTTTAGAATACAAATACTTCTTATAGCATGCTTGTGTATAATTTTCCATACTAGTATGCTAAATGCAATCATGCTTTTATGATGATTTGATAGGAGTATTATCTTGAGTGATGGTTGTGTTTTAGGTTATTTTTATGGCTTGTTATCATTGGTTTTAGCTACTGGTTGTTTGTTAAATTTTCATGATTGATGGATTCCATAACTTCAAGTAGACATTAGCATAGTCAATAAATAGTCTACTCATCTATGGTGTGTTTGCCTCTTGTTTGGAAATCATCTGAGTGGTTGCCTTAGCATGAGTATGGTACTTATATTATTTGTTTTGCTAGTGTGGATGTTGTGCTTAGGAGTATCTTGTGAACTAAGCATTCAACTTAATCATGAACTTGTTTGGTGACAATTACTGGTGTGTGTTAATGCCCACTGCCATGGGTATTGATTTGATTGATTGTTGGTATTTTAGCAACCTCGCCTTTTACACCCACAAGCTATTTTTTTAGCTTCTTAAATATCTTATTATGAGAGTGGCACACCCACTCCATATATGGTATGTAAGATGTGGGATATGGTATAAGTTGCTTGCTGTATGAGTGTTTAGTTTAGTTGTTTGGTCTTTAGTTCTGAATGTGTGTCCTTTATTCTTTTACGGCGCTAGAAAACGAAGAAGAAGACAAAGCAGCTGTTGTGGAGTTGTGCGTCAAGTTCAAGTTACTTCAAGGCCAGGGACACTAAGAGTTTTAAGGCAAACCATCCTGATGATTGCTGTTACAATACACTTATCATTATCTATCATGCATGTTTTACTTCTGAAAAGTTTTCCAAAAACTTTCATTACCAAAAAAAACTATTTTTGAGTGTATATTACTACTATTATATATACTATTACTACGCCAGTAGTTGATACTTGGTGTTACCAAGCCCATAGCCACCATATGGTATTTATTACCATCACAAATATTGGTCCCTAAGTGGACACCCAAAAAATGTGTTTTTACAAAACAAAGGTTTTATGGAAAACCCGGAGAAAAGGCTGAGCCTCATTCACCGGAGGAATGTTGGAGTGGTCATTTTTTTTAAAAATGGTGTTTTAGAAAAATGACACATAACCTAGTCTTCGCCGGACAACCTTTACCGTACTGCCACTCTACCCCAACATGGGCACGGGGCTTAACTTGAAGTTTGTTCTTGTTAATGTGTGTTCTATCTCAATTTGCTATAAGGGCGTGACGTCCCTCGAACCGAAATGCCGCCAGTCATGAATTCAAATAGGCATAACAAGTGTGGGATTAATTTTGCCTCCGGTCGCAGCAGTTGGGTCCCTTGCCGTGGCGCTGGTGGACAGGGTGCCGGGGGAACCAGGCCCAACTGAAGAGATAGACATATTCTAACTTGAACTTAGTGGATGGTTAGGATCAGTTATCTGATGTTTACATACTGTTGTTACAGTCTGTGGTTGTTCACAGCGGATGTACTGGATCTGGTGGATGTGTACACCTCTGCAGAGTACAATTATTTCGAAGTAGCCGCATCCTCGGATATGGACAGTTGAATGGCCATGTAGCTAGCATTGTGTCAATTTTTTCAAAAAGGAGTTTTCAAAAAGGTGTTGGACTCATGAAGTATCGAAAGGAGGAAATCTTGTACCGTGGAGGTACCATTGATGAAAAGCCAGAAGTTGTTTTACAAAAAGTTTTGCAAAGAGAAAACCTTCTTTTACAAAATGAGTTTATAAAACCTCTTGTACATGTGATATCTACAAGAGAAAGAAAACTATATTATTTTCTTTTGAAGTATATTCTTCAACAAAGATACAGAGATTTTCAAAATCAACTATGATATATCTTTCATATAACATGGATAGTGAACCCTATGTATAGCCTACCTATTCCACTATATAAGCATACTCGCATCTTTGGTAAGCTACATGATGGATGTCTTGCTGAGACATTCAAATGTACTCATATTGGTTTCGTCCCTGGTATCAACTTGCCAGATATCGAGAAGGAGTCTCAGAAGGAGATCTACGAGGAGGAGTACGGAGCTGATGGTTTTGCGAGCTAGGATCGTCTCCCGGTCAGCAGCCTGTAGTTTAAGGCGTGACTTGAGCTCTACTACGTTTGTGTGTGTTAGTCTTCCGCTGTGTGTGTTGTGTGTTTGCCCTGCGCGGCAATTGTGTTAGACTTGGTCATGCGACCATGTCCCTATTGTAAGTGCTTTATGCAATCGTGTAATGGATATTGTATCTGTGTACCAACTTGATATGTTGTTCACGACTGGTGTGATCTGGGATCGTGAATGTATGCATATCGAAGGTGTCCTTGAACAGTGGTTCTGGGGTGTACCTTACAGAGTTGGTATCAGAGCTATCCTGGCCTTAGGAGACCTTAGTAATCATGGACGTTAGCTAGTACTCTGACAATAAAAGTTAATAAAACCAGGTCACTAAGATGACTATTTACCCAAAATATTCTATATACTCAATCCCCTCTGTGTTTTTCAAAACTCTACTTACACTAAGTGACAATTGAGCATCTTAAAACTTTGCACACTGTTACCCAACTTAAACTATACCTAAACATTTGGTATAGATGGCAGTAGTCTTCACTGAATCCTTCCGGTTAGGTACGCATGCACCTTGCTACCTTTGTCTTGAGGAGGATTTGATCAAGATGACTCGTCTTATCGGTCGCCCATTACCTGAGTTGAAGGGATCCCAGATTCACCATGATGGACGAGAGTTGTCTTGGTTGGTGGTCTGTACCATTCGTGCTCCTTTGATAGCACCGTCGACCCCAGAGATCACTTAACCAGACCATAGATGTCATGAAAGTCTTTGTGCTTGCTCGTCACTTCGAGCACTTGGAGGAATAGCTACGCGCTTCCTCAAGCACTTAGGATTGCCGTAGGATATTAGGAGTTATGTTGTCTCCACCCAGACGCCTGTTTGTGTTTGTGTTGTGAACTCTGCTAAAGAGCAATGTGTGTGCTAGATGTGTTGTAGGCCTTATGCTTTTTCTTTGTGAAACCTAGGTTTGTATTATGCTTGTTGAGACTATGTCTCACGTGTGTGCTAGTCTTTGTTTGTGATTGTGATTGTTTCTTAGGTGTTTGTTGTTGTTGTGTTATCTACCGTTCTCATCTCTGTTATGATCCGGTATGTTTCACAAGTTCTCAAAACAAAACCACCCTTTTTGTTTTGCTCTCGTCTTACACCATTCTTTTCTTCAGCATGGCCAGCAAGTTGCCTCCACCACCGGAGCCGACAGTTGCCCAGCATTTGGCTATGATCATGGAAGACCGTGAAGCCGCTCATGTAGAACGTGAAGCCAACCATGTTGCCCTTGAGAGTCTGACTCAACTGGGCATTTCAAATGCTAGAAACAATGCTGATCTTCAGAGAGAGCAGCAGCGCCAGCTTGCTGGAGAGAGTCGCAAAAGGAAGATAGTGAAGTCAGGAGAACCTAGTTCGAGAGTGATTCGCAGCACTGCGCCTGCAATGCCGCAACCCCCAAGGGAGCGTGGGAGTAATGGACCAAAGACTGGATGATGCTTTGTCTGTGGGAAGGAAGGGCACTTTGCTCGTGATTGCCCCCAGAAGAAGTATGATCCGGCTTGGTCTAATGAAACCCAAGAAGCCCAAGGTCCATCCCTGAAGAAACGCAAGAATCTGATGAGTGGACCTCGAGGCCAAGATGACATTGCAGAAGCACCTGTGACTCATGCCATTGTAAATGGTACGTTTTCGAACCAAACCTGTGCATCCCATAGTTGTGTTTGGCTTTGTACCCTGAGAAATCCGACGTAAACAGAACACTAGAAGTGTCACGTCGGACTAGAAAAAAAATACCTTTAAAATTAACAATACTAACATAACTTCATCTAATTTTAGTTTAATACCTTACAAAGTAACTTATAGAGTTGGTATCACCTAACACCAGTTTGAAAAATTTATAACCAACTTTTCCAAAACCAAAGAGAAAGGTGCCTTAGGTTGTTCCATAGCTTTTTTGAAGAAAGTGAAAGGTTGGAAAAAAATATTGGATGGATGAACTATGATTGTTACTAGACAATAAGATCTCTCGTATAAGTTTTGGAGGAACCAGATTTAGAATATGAGATTGGTGAAAACTCATTGAGGTTTAGCTTAGGAAGGAAAGATTGAGGATCATATGATTTTAGTGGAGTTGAATTGTGATATAATATCCGGGGATAACCAGTTGTGGACCCCTAAAATTTGGAAGTTATCAGTAACTAAAATTTGTAGCCTGGAAGAAATCATTTGAGGTGTAGAAGGATTGGTGGAAACTATTGGATTTTAGGAAGCACTTGATTTATAAGGAGATTGGATTAATTAGAAGTAGCATGCGGGAGAATTTGTGATATGGGAATGATGATAATGTTTGCCTAGGTGATTCTTATCCTGGATTTTAGTGGAAAGATTGATGGTAGTAAAAAAGATCATGTTGGATTGGGATAGATATATGATTTTGATTAAAGATGGATTGAATAAATATGGGATTTGATATAAGAAGAGATTCGTGGATATAAAATGATGATTTGGGATTTTTGAAGAAATCAATATGGCTTGGATTTAGTAAGTGATTATTCTCGATGATATATTCTCGGAGCTTGTCCCGCTCTATTGAGATTGTTTGGGGAATATGATTTAGCGTTGATCATGAGATAAGAGTTGGAGTATTCGAAAGGATTTATAGGAGTAGTACAAAGTTGTGCTTGTTGCATTTGATGGTTTAGCCTTAGCAATATGATCTGGATGAAATACTTTTGAGGGAGACAAATGATTTGAAACTTTATATCTAGGAGTATATTAGATTAAGAGGAAGATAGTGGATTTTCCTGGATGTTAGAAAATGAGCAATGGAAAGCTCATGCTTAATAAGGATGGGTGGATGTCCTTAAATTGATCCATATAGTGAAGAGAGGGTTCATGCCCCCCCAAAGGAAAAAATAGTGGCATGGTAATCCTATTAGAAAGGAAGAAATTAGATCTCTGTGTGAAGAATAACCCCTGGTGTGATATCATTGGTTTTTAGGAACGATAAGTTGAGGTTTAGTTTATGGCACCCAAACCTTTGAACAGAAAAATAAATTGCCGGTGGATTTTGGTAAGATTAATCAAAGGGGGGAAGCACCTGTGTTTAATGTTACCAACCACCAACACATTTTTTTATAAAACAAATTCATCTAACATTGTTGTTTTGACCATACCCTCTTTTCGCTTGCCTGCGAATCTCGGGACGAGATTCTTTTAAGGGGGGAAGGTCTGTCACACCCCAGTTTTTGGATTCTTGTACTGTGCTTAAGAAGACAAAAATTAGGGCCAACAATTTTTTTCTAACATCATGATTGTTGTACTAACATGTGTTTATGATCTTAATCATATTTGCAACACAAGTTTTTTTTCTAGATAAAACCAATACAAAAATTTTCTGAAAACACTTCTGCTATTTTTCCTGATATTTTTCCCTGATGTTTTCCTAATATGGTTTGAGTGGATATTTATTCCAAGACTTGGATTATTCTTGGTTGCATCTTAAAACAAACTTTTAACTTTGTTGGATCCAAGAAAAGCAAGATTTCAAATTGATTTATGAAAGTTTTCTTTTAAGTTTTCTATAGATAACAATTCCTGAAAATATAGCCAAGTACCAGTTTTCTACCTTTGTTTTCACTAGGCTATAAAATGTTATTTTATGTTTTCTTGACTTTTATTTGTTCCTTGATATATGTACTACAAATACATAATCATAGATTCATTTTTGGATTAATAAAAATTATCTTTTGTTTGTTGTTTTAGTGTTATAAAATTAAGGCAGAAAAAGGCATTTTTTTAAAACAGAGAAAAACAGAAAGTACACCTTTTTCCACATTGTTTTCATGGCCTTAAACTATTTCAAAATTGTTTTCAAAAGAAGTTTCTGAAGGTTTATAACATGGTTAACAAGTTCCTACTTTGGAAACAAATTTTGGAAACCATTTGAACCTTGAAAACAAACTCAACTTTTTGATGTTTTAATCTGTTTTCAACACTTAGAAATTTTTCTAAGTCTAAACCGAATTTTCTGAATTTTGTGAACAGTAAGAGATACACTTTTGATCAGTTAATTTATTTGTGTTTCTTTGAAAATTTGGAAGGGTGACCTTGTCCATTGTGTTGACCCCAGTACCCACTCAAGCCAGGATACTTGGACTTGCTTCTAGAAGCCTTAGGCATGAAGAAAACAAAGAGAGAGAAAGGGTGATGTGGAATGGTATGGGCAGCCCATACCTTTGACCCTACTGACCCAACCCTTGCCTCAACTTGCCTCCAAAGGCCAGCAATGACCTTGCCCCATGTGTTCTCTGCCCTGGGCAGCCAGTGCACGAGTTCGGATCACCAACCCCCCCCCCCCCCCCAGAGCGCCCTCATGCCACTCCTAGACATTGAACCGAGCCCTCCATTTTTTTCCTTGTCTTTTCACCACGGTTACAAAGTCTCCTGAGCAAATCCGTTGCGCCACACACATCTCTCACACTCACCCAACCTCCCCAAGTCGAAAGGAGGCAGAGCACGAGCCCCTGGAAGCCCCGAGCCCGAGATCTTGCCGCCGGTGACCACCACGGCCCTGAGGTGGATCCGCACGACCCGTGCCCTCCCACCTCTCCTCTCTGCTTTGTATCACTTCCCCACAACCCCCTGACCCTCCCTGACTCCCTCCCGTGGTCTCTTGCTTGTAGGGAAGCCGTCACCGTCGATTACGCCGCCGCGGGACCCCTGGCGCGCCCCGCCGTGTGAGACCGCGCCCACGTCCAACCTCTGCTCCCCTCAACGCCCTCAACCTCAGCCACCTCCCCCGAGCCCGCGCCACCACTCGCCGTCGCCCCACGGTGAGCCTCTGGCCATCGCCGTTCTCCCGTCGTTCGGGTGTGAGAGAGAGAGGAGGGGTGAGGATGACGAAGACCGCGCGCCCTTGGATCTTGGATCCACGGCCGCGCTTGAATGGCCACCTTTCCCGCGCCGCGCGCGTGCGCTGGGCGCAGCTGTGCCGCCTGGCTGCTTAGCTGGGCCGCGCCCACGCAAAGCCAGCCCGCGCTGCTGTTTGTTTGGCTTTTATAAGTTTTTAACAGAAAATGAGGTGTTTACTTTGGAGGTGAGAAAAATACTAAACGTGGAAAATAAAATCTACCAAAAATCATGAACCTAACAATATGTGTTCCTAACCACATAAAATTTCAGATCTGAGTATTGGACCCTAGTTTTCTCTCAATGACTGTTTTGCCACAGAGGACCTGTGAACCTGTTTTGAACATAACATTTTGAATCTATAACTAAAATGGACAAACTAAAACGTTTTGGATATCTCTTTAACCTACCTATCCATATCACTTGGCCTCACATCAAGCTGAGCTACCAAATGGAAATGCCATCCATTTTGGTAAAAGACTAGTAGGCTCTTCTGTGATTTTTCGACTGAGCTTAAAAATGATTTTTGAAGTAAATCCAACTGGATGAGTTTGATATTGACTAGATCTATCTAATCCTAGCTTGGATTAATTTTTGGAGCCATAGATTATTTTTGGTGAGCAAAACTAGATACAGCTGTTTTTCTATTTTTTGTTTGTGTGTGTGTTTTGTTTAAAATGAAATGTGTGGTTGATTGAATCTTGTTTCCTAGCATGTATAGGGTTGTTATCACTTGTTCTTATATTGTTATCTTGCAATAAATCTACCTTAGAAAGTGTGTGCATGTTTGGAAAAGTTAAATAAAAATAGGAATAGCAATTGTTATCTTCTAGTTTATTATTTGGAATTGTTGTGTGAGCTAGATCTTTGTGTGCTTGATTGACTAAGTTTATGCTATGCTAGAGATGGATCCAGTACCATTTTGGTACTGTTATTTTGGTGTTATTGTCTCTGTTAGCTTGCATGTTATTTCATAGCAAAGCATGTGTAAGTCTTGTTATTTGTTTTCACTAGTATTGTTTCACTAGAATGAATAGCCTTGTTTTTTTTTTTTTTCATACACTCTTGTCATGAGTAACCAGAGGCTTTGTACCTCTTTTGCCTTGGTATTAGTGGGCCCATAACCCACTGGTCCCATTGCATCTTGGTTGAGGATGAAAATCCCCAACCATACATGTGTGTGAAAATAGCATGTTTTATTATGTGGTTGATTATTATTTTCCACCATGGGAAAAATAGATTGGTTGTTTTCGCTTATGCAAGTGAGAAGTTTATTTCTTATGTGTAAATACTAGTATGTTTGGGTGTGATTCATTTGTTAGCATAATATCCCCTAGTGATATCATGTTAAGAAATGCTTCACTATTGGTTTGCTTAAAATTAAATTGTTTGCTAATAAGATAAATTCCTTGTGATTGATAGATTATTTGTGAATGATTTCTAATTGAGTGTTTGGATTTTGAAGAGTTTTAGTTAAATTTTCATTGAGTGCATAGCTACTGGTTGATTAGTTCATACCTCGGTTGCTTGCTATTTAATTAATTAGAAAAGCATGCATTGCTGGTATTGGTTTATGCTTGCTTAGTAGATATTCTCATAGAATTATTTTATGGTATTGCTTACTAGCATGTTTATGGTTTGGGTACTGTTAGTAGGTATATTTATGTTCATGACTTGCTTGTTTAGAGTTAAGCTTCATTGTAGCATTGTTTGCTTATCAAGTATTGAACTAGTGTCACCACTAGAAATTGTGGTTTTGCTCTAGTGTTGTTATCTTTTATTCTATGAGTGTAGGATTTATTCTAGAATATTTAGAAAGTTATTACTTATGTTATTATGCCATGACATCTTGAGTTGCATGTGATATAGTTGTAGAATACAATTATTTCTTATAGCATGCTTGTGTAGAATTTTCCATACTAGTATGCTAAATGCAATCATGCTTTTATGATAATTTGATAGGAGTATTATTGAGTGATGGTTGTGTTTTAGGTTATTTTTATGGCTTGTTATCATTGGTTTTAGCTACTGGTCGTTTGTTAAATTTTCATGATTGATGGATTCCATAACTTCAAGTAGACATTAGCATAGTCAATAATTAGTCTACTCATCTATGGTTTGTTTGCCTGCTGCTTGGAATTCGTCTGAGTGATTGCATTAGCATGAGTATGGTACTTATATTATTTGTTGTGCTAGTGTGGTAGTTGTTCTTAGGAGTATCTTGTGAACTAAGCATTCAACTTAATCATGAACTTGTTTGGTGACAATTACTGGTGTGTGTTAATGCCCACTGCCATGGGTATTGATTTGATTGATTGTTGGTATTTTAGCAACCTCACCTTTTGCACGAACAAGCTATTTTTTAGCTTCTTAAATATCTTATTATGAGAGTGGCACACCCACTCCATATATGGTATGTAAGATGTGTGATATGGTTTTCTAAACCATATGTTTGTCTGACGATAGTTTTGTACCCCGAGGGCTTTGTGAGATAGTTTTCTCGATGGCGTTTGGAGTGTTTGCGCTAGTATAAGTTGCTTGTTGTATGAGTGTTTAGTTTAGTTGTTTGGTTTTTAGTTCTGAGTGTGTGTCCTTTATTCTTTTACGACGCTAGAAAACGAAGAAGAAGAAGCAGCAGTTGTGGAGCTGTGCGTCAAGTTCAAGTTACTTCAAGGCCAGGGACACTAAGAGTTTTAAGGCAAGCCATCCTGATGCTTGCTGTTACAATACACTTATCATTATCTATCATGCATGTAGTTGATTACCAAAAAAAACTATTTTTGAGTGTATATTACTACTATTATATATACTATTACTACGCCAGTAGTTGATATTTGGTGTTACCAAGCCCATAGCCACCATATGGTATTTATTACCATCACAAATATTAGTCCCTAAGTGGACACCCTAAAAATGTGTTTTTACAAAACAAAGGTTTTATGGAAAACCCGGAGAAAAGTCTGAGACTCATTCACCGGGGGAATGTTGGAGTGGTCATTTAAAAAAAAAATAGTGTTTTACAAAAATGACACATAACCTAGTCTTCACCGGACAACCTTTACCGTACTGCCACTCTACCCCAACATGGGCACGGGGCTTAATTTGAAGTTTGTTCTTGTTAGTATGTGTTTATCTCAATTTTCTATAAGTGTGTGACGTCCCTCGAACCAAAATGCCGCTAGTCATGAATTCAAATAGGCATATCAAGGGTGGGATTAATTTCGCCTCCTGTCGCAGCAGTTGGGTCCCTTATCGTGGCGCTGGTGGACAGGGTGCCGGGGGAACCAGGCCCTACTGAAGAGATAGATATATTATAGCTTGAACATAGTCAATGGTTAGGATCAGTTATCCGATGTTTACATACTGTTGTTACACTCCGTGGTTGTTCACGGCGGATGTACTAGATCTGGTGGATGTGTACACCTCTGCAGGGTACAACTATTTCGAAGTAGTCGCGTCCTCGGATATGGATAGTTGAATGGCCATGTAGTTAGCATTGTGTCAATGTTTTCAAAAAGGTGTTGGACTCATGAAGTATCGAAAGGAGGAAATCTCGTACCGTGGAGGTACCATTGATGAAAAGCCAGAAGTTGTTTTACAAAAAATTTTGCAAAGAGAAAATCTGCTTTTACAAAATGAGTTTATAAAACCTCTTGTACATGTGATATCTACAAGAGAAAGAAAACTATATTATTTTCTTCTGAAGTATCTTCTTCAAAAAAGATACAGAGATTTTCAAAATCAACTATGATATATCTTTCATATATCATGGATAGTGAACCCTATGTATAGCCTACCTATTCCACTATATAAGCATACTCGCATCTTTGGTAAGCTACATGATGGATGTCTTGCCGAGCCCACCACGCCGAGCCTGCCACGTCTGCCGCCCCACGCCGTTCCGGTAGAGCCACCCGATAATGCACACCGAATGCACACTTGTGCCAAAGACAGTTATTTGATGCCACATCATTTGTTTAATCTTTCCGCTGGCATTGTTCCGACTAACCTCTCCCCGATTCCTTCCTCATATCGCCAGGCATTGAAAGATCGAAATTGGCACACTGCAATGCTTGACGAATATAATGCAATTGTTACGGAATGCCACTTGGTCTTTGATTCCTTGTCCTGTAGGTGCAAACGTGATCACGGGCAAATGGATTTTTCGCCACAAGCTGAACTCAGATGGATCTCTCTCATGCTACAAAGCTAGATGGGTGGTTCAAGGATTCACTCAAGAAGCCGACGTGGACTATGGGGAGAATTTTAGCCATGTGGTTAAACCTGCAACAATTCGTGTTTTTCTCTCCCTTGCCACTACTCAATCTTGGCCAATTCATCAACTAGACGTCAAAAATGCCTTCCTCCACGGTAATCTCCAAGAAACAGTAGATTGTCAACAACCCTTTGGTTTCATCGAGTCCCACCTTCCTACCCATGTATGCCACCTCAAAAAGTCCCTCTACGGCCTCAAGCAAGCTCCCCGTACTTGGTTCACTAGATTCACCACATACATTCTCTCTCTCAGTTTCATAGCCTCCAAGTGCAATTCTTTGCTTTTCATACTCCACTATGGTCATGAATTAGCCTATCTCCTCCTATACGTCGACGACATCATTCTCACCGCTAGTGTAACATCCCAAGTATGAAAACTACCCCCTAGAATGTTTGATTTCTTGTTTAATTCAAGTATTGCATCATGTCATCATTTTACTCCCTTGTTTGCATTTGTTTACTATTTGTTTGCACCTGTTTTTTATTTGTTTTCATAATGAAATCCAAACAATATTCAACTTTGTTTTCATACTTGTCATGTTACAACCTTTTTTTTCAAATAAAGAAATGCAAACCAAAACCTCTTTTGTTTCCAAATAATTCCCTAATGCTCACTTATTAAATTGTTGGTTTTAATCAAACAATTAATTCAATCAATTAAATTCCAAATCACCTTCAAATTCAAATCAGATGCATCAAACAGAACCACTTTAAACTTATAAACATTATCTAAACCAATCAACTCATTTTAATCAACTTAACCATAGGGGTCACCCTATTGAAATGATTTGTTTTCATAATGTTTGCTAATATTAAAAATTCTTTCAAATATTGGTTTAATTAACCAACAACAATTAAATTTGAAAACCTTGGAAAACAAAAGTTAGTTTTGAGTTGCTAATTGAAAAACTAAACTAACCATATTTTTTCCAAAATTTTATTAACTTAAAAACTTTCCTTTTTCTTCCATTTTTTATTTCTGCAAAAAATAAATAAATGAAACAGAAAAAGGAAAAAACAAAACTAAACTGCGTGGGGGGGGGGGGGGGCAAAGTGGCCCAGCCCACTTACTGGTGCGCTTGGCCCGCGTACCGGTTCGGCGACGCCCCCGTCGCCTTTTCTCTGTACGGCTCGCATCTGGAGCATGCCACGGCGGCACGGCGACGCAGCCGACGGCATCCCCTCGACGTCCGCGCCTACAAATACCCCTAGGGCAGCGCGCCACCTAACCCTAGCCCCCCTAGGTCCCTGTTCCATCGCCTCCGCCGCCGATCGTCTCCTCTCTGTCGCGTTTCCCCTCTCGATTTCTCCTCACCGGCGACCACCGTAGTTTCCTCTCTGAATCCACACTCACCGCCGTCGCCATGCAGCTCCACTCACCTACCTAAGTGCTGGAACCGCACCCCCACTTCTTCCTCTCCACGTTGGACACCGGAGGGAGCACGCAGATCCACTGGAGCCACGCCGTCGTCTTCTTCCACGCCGCCGTCGCCTCCGTCAGCCGTGCGTCACCGAGCCTTTGCGTCCTCTGCAAACGGTGGTGAGCACCACCATCTCCTCCCTCTCTTCCTCTCCTGCTTGCGCACGTCCAGCACTCGCTTCCATCACCTCACTGCATCACCAATTCGAGCACGGGCCCGTGGATCCCCGCCGGCGACCTGCTTCTGTCAAAAGGTTCAGTCCGCGCGCGTTTCAGTTTCAGTTCAATCAGATCTGGAAGAATATCCTCTCCGCGGCGCGTTTACTGTCAACCGAACGCAACCACCACAGTGGTTCAGTGCCAACGAACGCGCAGCGAGGGCGTGGGTTCGATCCCCCGCGCTGCGTTTATTCCAACTCTTTTTTCCAGCGCGTTACTAACGGGCAGGGTCCACCAGTCAGTGGCCCTGGCTGCCACGCGCGCGCACAGCAGCCACGCTGGCCCCGTGGCCCACCCTGCAGTGGCTGTGACTAGCCCACTACACGGTGCAAAACGATTTAACACGTTTCTGTTTTAATTCCAAATACTTTTAAATTGCAGAATTAAACCCTAAAACTAAAACTTGAATAACTTTTAATCTATAACTCCAAATAATAAAAGTTATATATGTTTGCTGATCCAAATTTAATAATCTATCCAAATAATCCATTTGTGTACTGTTTTGAAAATTCCAAATGCATTTAAATTTCAAATTCAACTAATTCAAATGCAATTTTCTAAATTCAATAACTAATTCATTCTTAATCCAAATAATGCAAATAAAATATGTTTTCCATACCATTTTGAATAACCTTTTCAAATATAACTTTTGTTTCATGGTTTGAATAATTTAAATTGCCTAAATAATTTAAACCTTGTTTAATTCAATTAATTTTGATAAAATCATAACTTGCTCAAATTAAGTTATTTTGAACATGCAAAATATGTTTTCAAACCATCAAAGTATAAACTTTTCAAATGTGAATTTGAAATTATGTTTTGAACAAATAAAAATTCAATTAAATTCAAACTTGTTTTAAATTCATTTAAAACTTGTTTAATATTGTTTAAGTCATAATAAATTCATCCTAACTCATATTTCAATATTTGAAACATGTAATCCAACTAAAATTTGATGTTCTTTTCAAATATAAACGTTGCTATTTGTTTTGAACACTTTAACTTGATGAAAACAATAATTGCTTGTGTGCCATCTTTAAGTAACCCAAAATTTCCAAACTTAATAAAAAATTTCCAAACTTGTTAAATTCTTTTCCACTGGCATCTATTGTTGTTATCAGCATGCATGCATCATGCTAAGCAAACTTTCACATGATAATAACTTGTAGATCATTTGTTTCCACTTAATTCATGGACTCTTCCAATCCAATTGCATGTGGGTCCATTTAATCATGTTGTTACCATGTCAACTAGTTTATTTCTATGCATCAATTAAATGGTCATGCATCATCCCATGTTTGTGCACTATGCCATGGTATTGATTGTTTATCTTTCTGCATTGTTTGTTTGCTTCTTCTCGGATACATGACGACGTTGAGACCGACGATACTTACGACATCCCTTCTAAGGAGTTAGCTCAGTACCAGGCTACTGGGTTTGCAGGCAAGTTATCACTCACATGAACCATCGTGTTCCTTTCAACATTGGATACCGATACTTTCCGTTGTCTATTCTGCTAGCCCTATGAATAGTTGTTTCTGTTACGAACCTATCACATGTATCCTTTAGCCCTGATATTGCCTCACCTCCAAACCTATAACCATTGCTTGTTGCCCGTGTCTTACTAGCATGCTTAGGTTGTTTTGCTCGAGTCTGTTACCCGTTACTTTCTGTTGCTATTTCTATTACGTTCTGGGGGCTCGATGTTTAATCAATCAATCATGCTAATGTTATTGTTAAATAATAATTTGATGATAAGGCACCGGCAGGAGGCCCAGGGTGGTTTTGAGGCCTGCTAGTGTCGACCCTAATAGGAAAAGGGTCTTGTCTACTGATCCATGATGAGCGCACTAACCGCATGTGGGAAGCGAGTATGGGCGCCCCCCTCAATTTGATTCGATTCGCATCTCGTCCAAATCGCCACACGTAGTTCGGGCTTTCCATTTGCTGCATGCATGATCTTGCGAGCCCAGGCCAGGGTTGAACTTTTGTAGTCGGCATTTAGGGCGGCGTGGTCTTCCAGTGCTATGAGGGTCCCCTTTTCTTCGTGGGGCTCGATTAGCCGCGCACGCACAGCACGTGGTGCTTTGGGCCTGATGCGAAGAAGAGTTGAGTTGTGTTGAGTACCTCGCTTGGTGGGTTTGATTCCCGTCTGGCGGGTTATTCTTACGTGTACGGCCAAATTGGTGCACCCCTGCAGGGATAAATCTTCTCGAGAAGCCGTGTTTTCCGCGGTTATGGATTACTTGGTGAAAGTACTGGCTAACAAGTACTCAGGACAACTTAAACCTAATGATTAACAACCTTACACCCAATGATTAACAACTTGACTAGTAATAGGCTTATTGACACAATAATATGAACCATCATTAATCCAACTGTGTGAGTTATCCTCGGATCGCTTCTTTGGATAAGGGGCGAGATCCAGGATGGGTTTGTTGGAATTAGTTGATAGGTTGGTTACGATACACGATCTTATCTCCTTTCTGATAGCCGGAAGTTGTAGCATGTTCTGTAGTTGGTTAGAGCAGCCAGTTGCAGCATCTTTTATACCCCCTTCCTTCCGTTGAACCCAAAGCATCTGTGCTTGGTGTTGACGGGTTACACTTTGGTGAACTGTGAGTCTTGCTTGCCAGTACGTTTATATACTGACCCCTTTGGGGCTGTGGTTTCCGCAGACTATGTTTCCGAGGATCCCCATGGTGGCTACTACGTGGAGTATGACGAGACTGCTGACGAGTAGATAGCGGACCCGGGCAGGATCCGAGACTTCGTGGATGGGCTCCGTCTTTCGTTTCCGGCCTCTTAGGCCTATTTGGTTCTTGTCTGTACTCAGACATGTTGAATGCTTCCGCTGTGATGTAATGATGATATGTTGGGACATGTGTCCTCTGGATGATTGTATTTGCTATCTCTGCTCTAATGAGAGCTATTTGCAACTTATTTCCATCTTTTGTGTCGTAGAGATCTGTTGTGATATCACTTGTTCAAATGCCGTTGACGTACCATGTGTGTATGTTTTGAAGTACGTCAACGGAAGTGTCTGGATTTCTATGGGATGGTTTGCGCAGACGATGAATAGTAGGGAATGGTTGTCACACGTTCACGTGTTGGCCTGCTCATATTGAGATGCGGGGGCCGGTATGCCCCGTAAGCCATTCTATCTATTGTTTAGCGGACTGTGAGTATCCCCTAGAAGTCCGGGTGCGACAGCTAGTACCACCTCTCTCCTTTGGTCCATCATCCCAGCACTCTCCACTCAATTTTCTATGTCTGATCTCGGACCGCTCCATCACTTCCTTTGCATTAATGTCCACAGAAATTCCTCAGACATATTCCTGTCCCAACACCAGTACGCGGTCGAAATCCTCGAACGTGCAAATATGCTCCATTGCAACTCTCTGTCTACACCGGTTGATTCTCGCGCCAAACCGTCTGTTCACGATGGCACACCGTTCTCAGATCCCTCGCTATAACATAGTCTCGCTGGCGCCTTGCAGTACCTGACGCTGGCGCGTCCTAATCTCTCCTTCGTCGTGCAACAACTCTGCATGTTTATGCATGCTCCAACCACGACCCACTATCAGCTTGCAAAACGCGTTCTACGCTATCTGAAAGGCACCTTGCATTATGGGCTGCAGCTCTATCGCTCCTCCAATTCCAATCTTCTGTCATACATCGATGCCGACTGGGCGGGGTGCCCTGACTCCCATAAGTCGACTTTTGGGTTCTGTGTGTTCTTAGGAGACAATCTTGTCTCTTGGTCAACCAAACGCCAATCCAGTGTCCAGATCCAGCGCCGAAGCGGAGTACCGAGCGGTGGCCAACTACATTGCCGAGTATTGTTGGCTCCGGCAACTCCTGACAGAACTCCGGCGACCACCCCAGCAGGCTACAATCATGTACTGCAACAACTCAGCGCAATGTACCTCTCATCCAACCTTGTCCAGCATCAGCGCACGAAGCATGTTGATATTGATCAGCACTTCCTCCGGGATGGCGTCTCTCTCGGTGAGGCCAAGGTTCTTCATGTCCCCACGTCATTGCAGTTCGCAGACATGTTCACGAAGGGGCTGCCGTCCATGGTGTTCGGCGATTTTTGAGCCAGTCTGAACATCATTCCCTCCGACGTTCAGACTGCGGGAGGATGTTGAATTGTGTACACCTAATAGTTTGTACCTGACACGTTGAAACAACGTCTCTGTAACAGTATTGACCGAGTCCTCAGTGTAGGTTAGATCTAGCTAGATAGCCGGCATGACCATTGACATGATCGCACCATCGCGTGCACTCCTCTGTACTTATATGCAGCTTTGTGCCTAGTGTGTAATTGTGTGATTGAGTAATAGAATCATACGGTTCAGTTGATTGCAGACCTCCTACTAGCAAACACGATTAATTGCATATACATGAATGCATCGTCTCGATCAGCTGATGTTTTCAGCGTAAAAAACCGAAAGAGGTTTAGCAAGAAGTGCGCGAGAGCATCCCGGCCACCGTATCCGCCACGCACCCGAGAGCCTCAGGGAGTGCATTGGCCGCCTCCTCGCTGCCGTCCCGAGCCGCTTTCATGAGATCCCCAATTGTTGACGCTGCAAATTCTTCTGTTTCAGCCACCACGCATCATAGGAACTCAAGAAACCCTGACACGCGCCACGTCCCAGACTGGGCCGATGACGAACTCGGCCGCCCTTGGTGGTTGTTTGCTTGGAGTGCAATCACCGAGAGGTGTGGTCGTGGATGGTTGTTCCTTCTACGGTTTCCTCTAGGAACCTTTCCGTGAGTGTAGTGTACGTGACCACATTTGCACCTAAGTCGTTGCTTCTAAGGTTTACTTTGCTCGACGCATATATGACTATTTTCTTCCCCAATTTCTATTTCTTACCTAATCGCGCGATCGTGATCGAAGGGCCTGCACAAAGCGGCATATTCCTGTGTAGTAGAAACTCGAGAGTGGACTTTTCCGGGGCGCGTGGGCCTCCTGGTTTCGGAATTCTCACGAGAGCATCATGGCGTGGGCCTCCTGGTTGTCGAAGAAGAAGTCATGGCGCCGTGTCCAAGCGGAGTAAGCCGTCACATCGGAGGACATAACGAGCTCTTGAAGTGGGTTTAAGATGGCGGAGAGTATCCATAGAACGAGGTCAACGTCCGCCTGGTTCCATTCCTCGTCGGCAAGAAGATGTGCAGTACTCGGCTCGATTTGATCGCGGTCACGATGGCGCCCGAGAAGGAACATAGTAAAATTGCGCCACTTGGTGAGATTTTTTGAGATAGCATCAGTTGTGAAATTAATGTAGATGTGGATCTGGACATCATGAATGGAAGGGGCTCGGTAGGAGGATGTATCAGCAATTCTGAGAGGGATTGAGGATATGCGCGCAGCGTGGATGACATCAGAAACGGAAGCAGGGAGGGTATCGGGCCCTGGTGTGCTACAGAGGGGTCTGGGGGTCGGCATTGAGAGGGTTGATGGTGGCGGGAGAAGAGAGGCCATGGCCCATGAGAGAGAGGAGCATTTTTCTCCGATACCAAGAACGTAGATATCTTTGTCCGATGTCATACCGCATGGGACGAAATAAAATAAATAAATAAGTAAAATGCAAGGTGCTAATGTCTAGCACACGGTGCACTCCCCGCAGATACAACATTTTTTAATTTTTTTTAAGATGCAAGTTTTTTGAAAGTACGACCGGATGCATCAGCTCAGCTCGTGTGGAGTAATGCAGTGACGCGTATGCATACCCCAGGGACGGCCTACCGCTGAATTAATTGCAGCGCTGTTTTTTTTTTACAGCTTTATTTCCGACGGTCGCGTGCATCTGCGAGGAGGCGATACTGCGTCTACCACAGGAGCTTATACGCTGATTAAGAGCCACGCGAGTTAGCGGTACGGGGCTAAAAAAAATTGCTAGTACCCGGGGCGTATCCTTCCCGACGTTACTCCAGGTATTATTGGGCCGGGCCCAGCTACCGATGCCCTCCAGCGCATCGGCCGCGCCCTCCAGCGCCTCCGCGGGTGCTTTGGCCGCCGCCACCTCCTCGTTGCCGTCACCTGCCGCTTCCATGAGCTCCCCAACCGCTGACACCGCGAGTTCCGAGCTGCCAGCCACCATACGAGCTCTATAAACGCCGACACGACGGCCGCA
>JAPCYS010000954.1:0-69152 GCA_028641055.1 Alopecurus myosuroides | reverse complement strand
CGGGAGCCGTGCTCCGCCGGGCATGCAGCGGAAACCTGTGGCGTTCTTTCGCTTGCAAGCTAGCAGCACGTCCGTACTCACCGTGAGGCGGCGGATGCCCCACGCGCTCGATCGCTAGCTCGGGATGGCATGGAATTAACGATCGAATTTCCGCTCTGCATGCATGCACGGCACTTTGCAGCCAGCTTATCTAGTCATCGTTTAAGTTAAACACGCAATCAAGCTCATGGATTTGCTTTGCAGATGAGGGCGCTTTTGGACAGTTGGTGCTAAAGAGGAGCGACTGGATCCTGATTACTACTTCTACTTGATGGCAGGCACTAGTGGAAACAACCCCTTTCGTCCAGGGGGGCATGGGGCATCTGTCCCGGTTGCACCAAAATCCGGGACAAGTGCCATGCATTGGTCCCGGTTCGTGTGCCCGAGGCAGCAGAAACCACGTGGGGGCATCTGTCCCGGTTCGTGGGGAGCCAATGGTCCCGGTTCGTGGCACGACCCGGGACGAATCCCTAGCCACAGGCCACGTGGCACGCATGGGCATTGGTCCCGGATCATCCCCCAAACCGGGACCAATGTCCCTTCCCCTACAAATGCGGCCACAGCCCCCATCCCTTTTTTTTTAGCTTGGGGGAGTGAGAGAGAGGTGTGGCTGGTAGTGTGTATTGTACCTCGTGGCGCGGGAGTCCTGCCGCGTGGCGAGGGAGTCCTGCCGCGTGGCGCGGGAGTTGTAACGCGTGGCCATGAATGCGCGTTATAAACTGCCGCACCTCCACTCCACGCACCGTCGTGCCACCACCATGCCTCCGAGGAGGATTAACTCTACCGGTTTCCGCGGCGTCCGATCGCAGCAGAACGGAATGTTCACCGCGACTATCCGCTTCGGGGACGACCGCATCCCCCTCGGCTCCTTTGCGACGGCGTCGGAGGCCGCCCGCGCTTGGGACGCGGCGGCCTGGCGCCTCAGCCGCCCGCGGTCGTTGAATTTTAACGACTGCCACACCCTCTGGGAAGCGGAGGCCAGGGCGCCGACGCCGCAGATCGTCACTGCCGCCGACCACCGCCACCTCAGGCACCGCGCGTTTCAGGGCCTAGTCGACGCCAGGGACGACCGCGTGGTCCGCGAGTATTACCGGAACAATCCGGGTGAGGAGAGCGCCGACGGGGAGCTATGGCAGACCCGCACGGCTGAGCGGGCGGAGCGGCGCCTCGAACGCCACCTCGAGTTAGATGCCGCTCGGGAGGCGAGGACGAAGGCGCTGCAAGAGCTCCGTCGGGCCGACCACGCCGGCGAAGTCTGGGCCTCCGACGATCCGAGGTGGGGGCCTATCTCGGAAATACCATCATGCACCTCCTCCGACGACGAGGAGGTCACCGACGACGACGAGGACGAGGAGTAGCGCGCTAGCGCGTCTGTTTTCTGTTGGCTGTTTAATAAAATAATTTGTTGTATTCCGGCAAACAGTGGCCCTCTAGCTCGTCTGTTTTCTGTTTTCCGTGTGATTTTTCCTGATTTGTTGGATTCAGATCTAATGGCATTTCGATAGACGTTAAAAAGAGGGGGATATGCATTTCGATAGATAAACAAGGCACAATACACATAATGGCAAGATTGGATCTAAATCTAAACGGAGCGCATAGATCTAAATAAACAAGGCAGTACATAATGGCAAAAGTGCATCGATCTACTAGTCATACTCCTGCCTAGGCCTATAGTACATGTACTCGTAGTCGTCGTAGTCGCCGCCGCCGTCGTCGTCACTATCGTCTGACGGTGCTCTGCACTCCCTCGGAGGATCACGACTCCAGGGCTGGGCCTGAGGGTAGCGCAGGCGAGGGATATCGCCGGCCCTGATGTAGTCCATGACGCTCTGTAGAGTCCGGCCGGACCTCCATAGCCGACGACCAGCCTCGTGATAGTTCCCAGGAGGCAGACCGTCGTCCTCGTACCTGGCGAGCGCCCTCTCACGCCGATTGATGAAGAAGGCATCCCAAGTATGTTGGTTATCGGGATGCCAACTGGGATTCCTCCGCTGCTCCGGCGTGAGCTCGTGGTAGTAGTGGTTCGTGATGGCCGCCCGACGCGCCACACCTTGAGGAAGAGGAGGGACCGACACTCCTCCGACGCTCAGCATCCAACCGGCGGGAACGTTGTAGCCGCACGGGCAGGGGTAGTTCGAGGCGGAAAGTGCCTCCGCCTGGATGAATGTTAGAGTGCGTACGGTAGAAGCCATGAGAGAGTGGTGAGTTTGTATGTGTTTATGGCAATGGAGTGGCAATATGCATACATATATATAGCGAGAAGAAAACATCCCTTTAGTCCCGGTTGGGGACACCAACCGGGACTAAATGGGTTAGGGTTTCATTGGGAAACGGATCATCCCTTTAGTCCCGGTTGGGGACACCAACCGGGACTAAATGGGAATTAGGGTTTCGTTTAGACCAATCAGATAGAGTCACACAGATCGTGTGTTTCTTTCAAGCGCTCTTGAGTCGTTGGATCCGGGTGTGTTTTTTTCGAGCTGTTGTGAGCCGTCCGATCAGGGCTACGGTGTGTTTCTTTCGAGCTGCTGTGAGCCGTTGGATGAGGTGTTTCTTAACCGTTAGATCAAAACCCTAGCTCAACACTTTGTGAGCCAGAGGACCCTATATATAGCCCAGCTTCATACACCGGTCAGTTCATCTCCCAAATACAAAACATCCGGATTCGCCGTCATACGTCCAGCCGTGCATTTGGTATGCATATATGCACCCAGTACCCACGGTTGGGCTGTATGACGGAGATACCGTTTGTTTTGTTCTACACCCCTTGGATACATCATATATTCAGTTCATCGAGCAAATACAAAACATCCGGATTCGCCGTCATACGTCCAGCCGTGCATTTGGTATGCATATATGCACCCAGTAGCCACGGTTGGGCTGTATGACGGCGATACCGTTTGTTTTGTTCTACACCCCCTTTAACACATTCATCCATGCATGTTTGGGTCATTGTTGACTTGGCGCTCGGGTAGTAATGTGACGGGAACATCATCCGCGGCGTCCATGCACGGTAGAAAAGAAATTTGTATTTCAGCGACACTGCGGCGCGCTAGCGCGTCTGTTTTCTGTTTAATGTAATTATTACTAATTTTAAAACAATATAAGATATTTATATTTAAATTAAGTGCAAATAGTGAAATAGTTAATAGTTTGAATAGTTAGAATAATTATTTAGTTAAACAGAAAACGGATTTGAATTAGTTATGCAAATTCAAACAATTTTAATGTTGTAATTTTTTCCTAATTTGAAACTATATAAAAGTTATTCACGTGCATATTTAATATATTCAAATTTTGGCGCTAAAACAATTGGCGCGCCCGGCCCAAAAGTACTTCTGGCCCCGGTGCGCGACCAGTCGGGCCTTCCGTCCCGGTCGGTGGCAACAACCGGGACGAAAGCACCTTCCGTCCCGGTTGTTGCCACCAACCGGGACGGAAGGGGCTTTCGTCCCGGTTGTTGCCACCGACCGGGACGAAAGGGTGATAGGATATATACACGTCACCGGCCCCCTCAGTTCCAGACCGCGCGCAGGGACGAAAGTGATGCCGCCAGGCTGCCCATTTTTTCCGTTCCCCCGCGCCGCCCCTCGCCTCGTCGACGTCCTCGCCTCTGCGGCGCCGTCCCTACGTCCCGTCGCACCCGCGCCGCCCCTCGCCCCCGTCGGCGTCCTCCTCTGTGGCGCCGCCCCTCGCTCCACGCGCCGCCCCTCGCCCCCGTCGGCGTCCTCCTCTGTGGCGCCGCCCCTCGCCCCACGCGCCGCCCGTCGATCCCGTCTCGCCCCCGTCGGCGTCCTCCTCTGCGGCGCCGCCCCTCGCCCCACGCGCCGCCCCTCGATCCCGTCTCGCGCCTGCCTCCACCGCCCCGCGCCGCCGCTGCCCCGCGCCGCTGGCCCGCCGCTGCCCCAAGAGGAGGTAAGGCCTGCCTCCATCTCGCCCTAGCCCGGGGCCTTTTTTGTTTTTTTCTTTTTGTACTTAATTACTGTTTTTTAGTAGTGTTACAAATGTTAGAATTATTAGTTTATGAATGTTAGAAATTTTAGATTAGACTTATTAACTTTAAATTTGTTTAGAATTGATATAGAAAATTTAAGAATGTTAAAAATTTTAGATTAGACTTAGCAATTTTAGATTTGTACGTTTAGAATTGATATAGGAAATTTAACAATGTTAGAATTATTAGTTATAAATGTTAGAAATTTTAGATTCGTACGTTTAGAATTGATATAGGAAATTGAAGAATGTTAGAATTATTAATTATGAATGTTAGAAAATCTAATTAAGATAGTGTTATAAATTTAAGAATGCTAGAAATGTTATCGTACGTTTAAATATTTCATGAATATATGTTGCTCTTTTTATGTATTATCTATAAACAATTTTGATGAAAATAATTGATCATTAGTTAATTATTATGTATAAGCAATTTTAATGAATTGGATCTGAAATATATACTTACTCTTTTTGTATAGTATGCAGCCAAGAGACGAAGATGCCGAAAATATGATCGAGGGTTTAATCCGCGGACCCGACGTAGAGACCGATGTGAGCCAGTGGATGAACGACTCCGGTGAGGGAGATCCGGTGCTCACCCAGGGAGACGACTCCGATGAGGGAGAAGCCGACGGCTCCGATATGGGAGCAGCCGACGGCTCCGGTGGAACCATACAAATTACAAACACCTCCGAGGTGCATATATATATGTGTTAATTAATGAAGTATCCGTTGTCTATATACATGTATTAACAGTCTTTATATTTTTAGCCATCCGGTTCAAATATATCAACCGGAAAAAAGACTAAACGAGGCGCAACAAAGAAGTTGAAAGATACAGAAAGATACAGGATCGACACGATCACAGCAGACGGCGCACCCGAGCTTCCCGCTGATGTTGCCCAAAAATTTGTGAAGCAATGCGGAGTGCTAGTTAGAGATCACATCCCGATCACTGTTAATGAGTGGAATGAGCCAAAAGATCCGCGAAAACAAGGAATTTCATATGTCGGCAAAATAGCCAAAGATCATCTTTTCTCAAAGATTTTGGCTAATTTCAACTTACCCGCCGGAGGTGGACGAGAATGAAGCGGATGTGAATGAGGCCGATGTTACTAAAATGAAACATGAGATACGGGAAAAGGTCAAAGCGTGGACCCTGAAAAAGATGGCCGAGCAATTCAAAAACTGGAAGAAAAGATTGAACCTTGATTATGTTAAGAAGAACAAGACTCCTGATTTCACTCAAGGGTATGAGAAAATAAAACCCGTATGGGCAGACTTCGTGAAGTACAAGCTGGCAGAGAATGAACTGAAAAGGACGAAAACAAATGAGAAAAACGCCGCCAAAAAGGTATATCACCATGTTATGGGGCAAGGTGGCTACAAGGGTTCCAGTCCCAAGTGGGAGACATGGGAGAACAACCTGCTTCAGCAGGGGATCACTCCCGAGCCGTTCTTGTGGGTCGAGCGGACAAGGTCATGGTTCTACGGGCATGGGGGCAGATTGGACGCCGAAGAAGAAGCAATATATAACCTAAGGCATAAAGAGAGTCGTCCTCTACCCATAGAGAAGCTGAGAGACGCAATAAAGGACGTCAAAGATGGGAAGTTTGTGCCAGATAGAGAGAACGACGAGCTCACACGAGCCCTAGGGAATAAGGAACACGGAGGGCGTACACGAGGCACAAAAGGCACTCCTCCGTGGAGTGTTGCGTTCGACTCCACCAAAAAGTTATACCTAGATAGAAGCCGTCAACGTAAAAAGGACAAGGAGGCAGCTGAAGCAGAGAATCAGGCAAACTGGAGGCGTCAACTTGAAGAAATGGTAAAGCTGACACATGATGTAGCAAAGAAGCAGCAGGACCAAATTAACACACTTAGCCAGCAGATAGTGTCTACCGGCGCAACAGTACACATGGTAGAAGTTGAAGTCGAGGCTCCCGACGCCGCACATTCTCATCGCAAAAGCAGCGTTGCGTCCACGCAGCTACCGGGTGATGATGCACCGCCGATGATTCACCCGGTGGATGAGATCACGGAAGTGACATCCTGTGAGCTCCACGTGAAGGTCGTCAATATAACCATCAAGGCGGCGGCCGGCTATGCCTTACCAATTGGCAACGAACCAACTCACCATAGTCTTCCGGTTCCATGGGGCTACGCTGTTGTTGGGGTCGATGAAGTTGTCAACGGATTCGAGCGGGTAAAACTTGATTTTCCTGAAGGTGAAGACGAAGAGTTGACTGAACTCGGAGAAGCCAAGAACTTGACCGTTCTATGGCTAAAGGAATGCATTGTGCTCACAAATCAGACGGCAAAGCCATCGAATACTCGCCTTTCTCCAGCGCAAAAGTCTCTAGCGCGGTCGTCTTCGCAACGCATGCCGTCTCCGGCGCGGTCGCCTACGCCGTGCACGTCTCCAGCGCGGTCGCCTACGCCGCCGCGTCAGCCCTCTCCGCCCACTAAGTTTCTGCCGAAACGTAAAAAATCACCGAAACGTCAACGGTCACCCCTCCCGAAGGTACCAAAAGAGGTACCCAAGTTACCTTACGACTATACTCCCGAGGAAACCCAGAAAATCGCAAAGGACGAATACGATGCGTGGAAATCAAAGCGGAAGGAGAAGCAAAAGCCAGATTTCCCTGAGCAGAATTATTAGTTATAAATGTTAGAAATTTTAGATTCGTACGTTTAGAATTGATATAGGAAATTGAAGAATGTTAGAATTATTAATTATGAATGTTAGAAAATCTAATTAAGATAGTGTTATAAATTTAAGAATGCTAGAAATGTTATCGTACGTTTAAATATTTCATGAATATATGTTGCTCTTTTTATGTATTATCTATAAACAATTTTGATGAAAATAATTGATCATTAGTTAATTATTATGTATAAGCAATTTTAATGAATTGGATCTGAAATATATACTTACTCTTTTTGTATAGTATGCAGCCAAGAGACGAAGATGCCGAAAATATGATCGAGGGTTTAATCCGCGGACCCGACGTAGAGACCGATGTGAGCCAGTGGATGAACGACTCCGGTGAGGGAGATCCGGTGCTCACCCAGGGAGACGACTCCGATGAGGGAGAAGCCGACGGCTCCGATATGGGAGCAGCCGACGGCTCCGGTGGAACCATACAAATTACAAACACCGGCTCCGAGGTGCATATATATATATGTGTTAATTAATGAAGTATCCGTTGTCTATATACATGTATTAACAGTCTTTATATTTTTAGCCATCCGGTTCAAATATATCAACCGGAAAAAAGACTAAACGAGGCGCAACAAAGAAGTTGAAAGATACAGAAAGATACAGGATCGACACGATCACAGCAGACGGCGCACCCGAGCTTCCCGCTGATGTTGCCCAAAAATTTGTGAAGCAATGCGGAGTGCTAGTTAGAGATCACATCCCGATCACTGTTAATGAGTGGAATGAGCCAAAAGATCCGCGAAAACAAGGAATTTCATATGTCGGCAAAATAGCCAAAGATCATCTTTTCTCAAAGATTTTGGCTAATTTCAACTTACCCGTGCCGGAGGTGGACGAGAATGAAGCGGATGTGAATGAGGCCGATGTTACTAAAATGAAACATGAGATACGGGAAAAGGTCAAAGCGTGGACCCTGAAAAAGATGGCCGAGCAATTCAAAAACTGGAAGAAAAGATTGAACCTTGATTATGTTAAGAAGAACAAGACTCCTGATTTCACTCAAGGGTATGAGAAAATAAAACCCGTATGGGCAGACTTCGTGAAGTACAAGCTGGCAGAGAATGAACTGAAAAGGACGAAAACAAATGAGAAAAACGCCGCCAAAAGGTATATCACCATGTTATGGGGCAAGGTGGCTACAAGGGTTCCAGTCCCAAGTGGGAGACATGGGAGAACAACCTGCTTCAGCAGGGGATCACTCCCGAGCCGTTCTTGTGGGTCGAGCGGACAAGGTCATGGTTCTACGGGCATGGGGGCAGATTGGACGCCGAAGAAGAAGCAATATATAACCTAAGGCATAAAGAGAGTCGTCCTCTACCCATAGAGAAGCTGAGAGACGCAATAAAGGACGTCAAAGATGGGAAGTTTGTGCCAGATAGAGAAACGACGAGCTCACACGAGCCCTAGGGAATAAGGAACACGGAGGGCGTACACGAGGCACAAAAGGCACTCCTCCGTGGAGTGTTGCGTTCGACTCCACCAAAAAGTTATACCCAGATAGAAGCCGTCAACGTAAAAAGGACAAGGAGGCAGCTGAAGCAGAGAATCAGGCAAACTGGAGGCGTCAACTTGAAGAATGGTAAAGCTGACACAGGATGTAGCAAAGAAGCAGCAGGACCAAATTAACACACTTAGCCAGCAGATAGTGTCTACCGGCGCAACAGTACACATGGTAGAAGTTGAAGTCGAGGCTCCCGACGCCGCACATTCTCATCGCAAAAGCAGCGTTGCGTCCACGCAGCTACCGGGTGATGATGCACCGCCGATGATTCACCCGGTGGATGAGATCACGGAAGTGACATCCTGTGAGCTCCACGTGAAGGTCGTCAATATAACCATCAAGGCGGCGGCCGGCTATGCCTTACCAATTGGCAACGAACCAACTCACCATAGTCTTCCGGTTCCATGGGGCTACGCTGTTGTTGGGGTCGATGAAGTTGTCAACGGATTCGAGCGGGTAAAACTTGATTTTCCTGAAGGTGAAGACGAAGAGTTGACTGAACTCGGAGAAGCCAAGAACTTGACCGTTCTATGGCTAAAGGAATGCATTGTGCTCACAAATCAGACGGCAAAGCCATCGAATACTCGCCTTTCTCCAGCGCAAAAGTCTCTAGCGCGGTCGTCTTCGCAACGCATGCCGTCTCCGGCGCGGTCGCCTACGCCGTGCACGTCTCCAGCGCGGTCGCCTACGCCGCCGCGTCAGCCCTCTCCGCCCACTAAGTTTCTGCCGAAACGTAAAAAATCACCGAAACGTCAACGGTCACCCCTCCCGAAGGTACCAAAAGAGGTACCCAAGTTACCTTACGACTATACTCCCGAGGAAACCCAGAAAATCGCAAAGGACGAATACGATGCGTGGAAATCAAAGCGGAAGGAGAAGCAAAAGCCAGATTTCCCTGAGACCGAAGAAGAGATAGAACGAGCTTGGAAAATGGTGAAGACTCTTCATCAACACGAGCCGAGTCTGTCATCTGACTATGACCGCTCTATTCTGAAGTCACACCAGGAAATGGTGCGGTCAACGAAGAGTAGTAGCGCAAGCGGGAAAAAGGGAAAATCAGTTGCTCAGCTCGGAGAGCAGAAAAAACAATCCACGTCCCCGCTCAAAGTGATTTCCAATACCCAGGTGGGGCCGAGCACTAATATTGCTGATGAGGATATTGATCCGGAGTTTATAACACTGTACGCAGACAAGGCAGCTGATGCGGGTTTGTCCGTTGCTGAGTATATGCAAACAGTGAACTACTTCCCCGCAGCTGAATGTGCGTACAAATACCAGTACGGGAAGGCTCTTGTCAAACCCGAGGAGATAAAGGATCTACCAACGAAAATGCGAAGAGTGCATAGTTGGTATATGGAAGCCGTTGAGGAATCTACGGACTGGATATGTCTCAACGTTAAGTACAAGCACTATGGAAATGGAAATGGATATGTTATGATACAATTTGAGGAATTGTTTCAGTTATACCAGCAGCAGGCCCTCTACAAATCTATCCTTAGTGCCTATTGTCTGTAAGCACTTATTTCTCTAGCTCACCTCATTCAAATGCATATTCATATATATATATATATATATATATATATATATATATATATATATATATATATTTATATATATATATATAGTACACTCATATATTATAATTGCAGAATGAAGATTCTCGGATGCAAAAGAGGTGGAATCTATGATATTGGGTTCATTGATCCAAATATTATTTTTGAAAAGACTCTTCGGCAATCTCCCAAGGATACAGAAAATAATATTCTGAGGGCAATAATATTTAACCAACACCGACGGGAAATACTATTTCCTTACAACTTCAAGTAAGTGTGTTACTCTGTTGTAAACATTCTGTTTTCCTTACTCGATTTTCATTGTATAATTGATGAGTTCTGTGTGCGCAGCTTCCACTATATTCTGCTAATCTTCCAAATTGACAAAGGAAAAGTAATTGTAATGGACTCAAAACGTAAACCCCTCTCAATGTGGGCTGACATGCAGGAAATGATCCAACGGTAATTTCAATCTTTATTAATTTCAGTATTTATATATGGCAATATATCGACTACTTTGTTTCATTTTCGGATATCAAGTAATTACTAACTCTTTTTATTCTTTTTCTTTCTCGGGTAGGGTTTGGAAGAGGTTCATAAAGAAGTCTCCCGGTGAATGGGAAAAACAGATTACATTTGATGTTGTGCAAGTAACTACTATCTAGATCCGTGCCCATCTCCTTGATTCTAATGTCGATACCATTATCATGCCTGGTTGATTATTATTTTGATTGAAACAATCTTCTCGTATAGTGCTTGCAACAAGGAGACGGGAATAATTTGTGTGGATACTACGTTTGCGAGTTCATTCGTCAGACCACATCTCCCAAGGGTAGAAATTTAAAGCAACTTCATGTACGTTAGTCGTCAATTCTTCTTATTACTATCTATTTTAGTTACTTAGTTTCATATATTTTAGTGACCACTCTTCTTTATATTAGATCGAACGGCTTTGGGACGGTCTTCTACCAAGGGACCGCATACGAGCAATTCAGGAGGAAATTGCGGGCTTCTTAGATGCAGAGGTCATAAACGTAGATGGAGAGTACCATGCCTCGGGTTGGAACTAAGTTTGATTTTGTAATACACTCCATCGGTCATGTAATATGCTCGATATACGTTGCTTCTGTAATATAAGTGTTTCTTATTCTGCTTTATATACTTATTCACTCGTGCGATCCGGGGGCTCCGTGGAGGGTCCACCGAGGCTCCTCTCTTCTCGAGGTCCGGGGAGGGGCCGCCAGGAGGTCTCGGGGACCAAAAAACGGAAATTGTAAATTTCTGCCGCGGCAGAAGGGGCATGCATCCCGGTCGTTGAGAACCGGACTAATAGCCCTGGCCAGGTTCCAGCGCTCGGGCCACGTGGTCAGCCCCATTTGTCCCGGTCCTGCCACAACCGGGACCAATGGGGAGGGGTATTTGTCCCGGATGCCCCGTCCCGGTTGCACAACTGGGACAAATGGGGGCCTACGAACCGGGACTAAAGCCCCTGTTTCCACTAGTGAGGGAGGGAGTATGTAGTATGACATCGTTTGCCACTTGTTACGTGGTGGTCACTTTTCATCTCTGGCGAGAGAGCGAAACAAGTAGCAAAGCGTGCAGTGCAGGTGGTGGCGCCGGCCGGTCACTTGATAAACAAACCCAAAAGTTATCCCATAGACACGCGCGCGCTAACTAAAGGCCTGGATAAAAATAAGAAGACAGTGGAGAAGTACGTACGTACTTGCCGTACAAACTTTGCCTAGCTAGCAAGCTAGTCACGAAGAACCGGCCGGCATCCATGGGTGTCGATCGCCCGAGATCGGTGCGCGATGAGTCACACACAAGATGGGCCTACCGTGGCAGTAGCGGTCGTGTCGCTGCCCCTCACCAGCCGTACATGCTTTGCCGATGCGCGCGAACTGCACCATGCAGCGGCCATGCCGATGCCGGCATGGCCCCGACGCGCACCGCTCCGAGCGCGCACTACTGACGAGCATTTCCACCACATATAAACCGTCTGACTCGTACGCGTTTGGAATTCTCAATAGCTGTCGCGCGCTCCCGTACCCGTCGGGCATCTGTGACGCCCGCCATGACAATGCGAGCGCCCCAGTTGCCCGGAGGGACCGATCGTGTGTGGTCGCGCTGGAGCGCCGAATCACGTTCGCGGCAAAGAATTCGGGCCGGCTGGTCGGGGCATTATGCCATCGTCGGATGATCTGACCGGTGCCACGCGACGGCGGTAGTGCGGCTGGCCTGGCCCTAGCTTTGCCGTGTGGCCGTGGCCATGCGGCATGTCTGTCTTGGCTGTTCCAGCACACAACGGCGGTGTACGTCTTGCAAGTTTGCAAGCCCTTCAGCTTTTGTATGAGGTATGCAGCCAGTTGGGAGCGAAGAGGTAAAGTGGTATACTGAAAACAGACGAGGCGGCAAGGTTAACGCTCCGACCTCCGACTTAGAGCATCACTAGAAGTACCCTCACCCTCATAAATAACCGTTCTTTTTACGGTTTGAAACCAAACAAACGTAAAGACTAGAACCCCTAAACCCCTAAAAAAATTTAAGGGTTGGACCCCGGGACGCCGTCCCAACCTCTAGAAGTGAGGGTTGGAGAGAGGAAACAACCCCAACCTCTATTCCTCCACCATGAACGCGCGGGAGGGAAAAATCAGCCCCGTCTCCTTCCTCCCGCCGCCCGCCAAGCTCGCACCCGCCACCCGCCGCGCGCCATGGAGCCGCCGCATGCCTCCGTCCTCCCGCCCGCCTCCTCCCTCGCCCCGCCCCCAATCGCCGCGCGCCTCCGCGCCAGCCCAGAAGCCGCCCGTCCCGAGCCAGGCGCGGGTGGAGTCGATGGTCGCCGCCACCCACGTCGGCGCCAAGCGGCCGTGTGTTGGCCAGCACGTCGTCCCTCCGTAGCCCGCAGTCGCCCCGGCCACCGCCTCCTCCCTCGCCCCGCCGCAGCCGCCCACCACCAAGCGCCGTCGGGCGACGTCGTCGCTTGGGCCAAATGGTGCTACGGCCGCCAAGCTCGCCGCGGGAGGGACCCCGGCCGTGGAGAGGACCACCTCCCAGAAGAAGACCGCGCCCGCGCCCCCAATCGCCAACCCTCCACCCGTCGTGCACGAGGTGCTCGACGGTATGCCCGTCTGTTTTTCGTTATAAGGCTTGGGGTTGAGGGTTCTAGTCTTTACCCCTGTTTTTCAACCCTTAAAAGTGCAAAAAAAAAAAACCAATTCTCAAGCCTTAAACTGGTTTGAGGGTTTGAGGGCACTACTAGTGATGCTCTTACTAATCATTTCCCGGCATAAACGTGTAACTTGTTACTGAAATCGAACATTGGGATGTGGTTGTCGATCGTGGTTTATCCTTATATGATCAAGGTTAATTAATTATTAGGAGGGATCAACTTCAGTCCCTATCCTCTCGAAGAGTGCTGTGAGAATAATTTTTTCATCTATCAAAAGTAAATGGATTCATGTGTTAAAGTAAGTTCGTTGTTCAGGATATGATAAATAATTTTGTCGCAATAGTAACTTTGCCGCAGTACTGCAACACGACCACAATCATACGTAACGACCGTGGTGGTTCACCACGAAACAGGCATTCGCCCCGCTTTATAAATAAAGCAACAGCCAACAAACAAACACACAGTACAAACTCACGCCACACACACCCAAGTCCGGATACAAAGGTGCTAAGACCAGCTACACCACCCCAAACAACTACAAGCACACAGCAGATACAACAAAAAAGATCAAAGCTTGAAGTTGACGGAGCTCTCGACTGTGACCGCATCACCGCGAAGAGACGAAGCGGAACACCAACGAGACGGTGCCTTCAGGAAGGAAGCGACGCCGAAGCGCCGTCACCACCCGATCCCATGGATCAGGGTTTTCACCCGGAGTGTTTCGGAGGGCAAGGCGCCGCCACGACCATGCCTTCAAGAAGGAAATGACGACCGTGGGCGCCATCACAGTCGGGCTGGCCCGAGCCAGAAAGGGTTTTCACCCGGCAAGCGCATTCCCCACCCGAAACGTGGTACGGCCATTGCCGCACCACCTCCACCGATCGTCGATTACCAACCACCACGCCGCCGTCACGGCCATGATGGTCAGCTAGCACCCGAGCTGCAAGCTCCGCCAACAAGCACCGCAGCTCCCACCACTATGGCCGCCGCCCTAGGATCCAGCTCCATGCCTCTCTCTGACGCCATAACGCACGAGCTCCACCCATGCCAACCTCCAAGGACCCACCCAGGCCGGAGGGGGGCCATAGCCGGGCAGCAATGCCGCCACAGCTGCCCAGTGAGCATGCATCAGGCTGCGTGTGGGGAAAGCCCATCCAGGCTGGTGCCGCTGGCCGCCTGCCAACCGCACCTTGCGAGGGAGCTGCAGCCAGCCTCTCCGGCTGCGGCAACCTCGGATTCCGCACAACAAGCACCAGCCCCCACCGTAACCCGCCATGGCCGCCAGCACACCATCAGTCCAAGCCACGTACGCCCGCAGAGAGAAGATGGGGCGAGCCGGCAGACACACCCACAGGGCCTCGACGGACTCCGGGCATCGAGGATGCCACCAGATTCGGACCCACCTGGTCCAAATTTGGAGCGACAAGGTCTGAAAGCGCGAAGAGAGCCGGTGAGTCCACCACCGAGGGACGTCGCCTCCGGTCGATCCAGGCCACCACAGGCCCGCCTGGCCCGTGGCAGGCCCAGATCGGGCCCAACCAGTACACTCCAGGTCCGCTCCATGGGACCTCGCCGATGGAATCCATCACCGCCCCGTCGAAGGACCGCCGCGCTCGCCAGCTCCTGTCCCCGCGCCGCCGGACGCCGCCGCCGTCGCCCAGGACAAGGTGCGCCACCACCAGACCGAGCTCCCTCGAAAACCAGCGACCGGACGCGGAGCTCCTCGCCGCCGCCTTCCTCGAAGGCCTCCGGCCCGCACCACCACCACGCAGCCCACCGCGCCGCCATCGACCGTGGTGGTTCACAGTAGGCAGTGTCGTTGTTAAAGTAAGTTGAGAAAGACAGCCGAAGACAACCAGGAATAGACATACCACACCTAACATGCCATGGTCCATCAAAATTGTTTAACCAATGAAGTTAGCCAACAAAAGGAATTTTGTGAAGATAGTGTGTGGTCCCATAGGTAATCAATTGCACCTTGACGCTCTTCGCCATTGTTTGGAGTTAGAATGATGTGATCTCTCGATCATGACAATCCATCTCTGCTTCTGTCCAAACTTAGAGTACTTCCACAACCTTCCTTACATTCCTACTTTTCTTCGAACTAGCACGATCGATGGCTGAAAGTGTTCAAAGAAATGAGAATATGGTTTCATTAATATTACATTATTCCTATTATGTGAAAGTAATTAAAACTATTCTGTAACTATCACAAATGTTTTGGAATGTTCGTAATAAGTTATCCATCAAGAAGAAATGCATTAATCACTCGGCCGACATTACCTTCAAAACTATGCTCTTCTTACAGGTCTTGATTCCTCTTCTGAAGCAGCTGGACAGGGAGGGCGCTAGAAAGCTGATCTCCAAGCTGAAGGAGGTTCATGCTGCCTGCCTTCCTTCCCGTTCTAGCTAGGTCCCGGATGGTGTGCCCGTGGTGCTCCTTCGTTTTTGCGTCTTCGTTTCTCCCTTTGTCTGTTTTATTTGTGCTATAAGTTGTAATGCCTCAGCATTGTGTGTCCCCACCCTCTGGTTTTATTTGGCTAAGTCATAGGCCTCAACATTGTACAAACCAGTTGTAAACCTTGGGGCTTTGTTAACTCAAAGTCGGGTAATAAAACTTACATTTTATCTCTCTCTCTCTCTCTATATATATATATATATATATATAGGGAAAATGGTTTCTACCCCCGGTGTAGCTACACCCATGTCTCATATACTGCCGTACGGAGGTATATGTCATACTTTTTTGGTCTAAGTATGTTCATACACTATATCTAAGATACTCCAAAACAAATTACGTGAAAATTATAAAAGTGAGCACGTAGTTTGCACTCTATATTCAAAATATCGGTATATATGTACATATAAAAGGAGTATGTATAAAAATTACACATACTACATAAAAAGTAGTATATATATTGCCGAAATAGTAATATATACCACATACTATCGTACATACTCTCTGATATGATAGATACTTCATACATCATACTAAACACATGTGGGTGTAGCTACACCCGGGAGTAGCATAAATTTGTCCTATATATATATATATATATATATATATATATATATATATCACGTATGCGAGTAACATCTTCCGCAATATGACATAGGAGGTTAGTTTTTACACTATGTAGATCAACGTAGGAAGTTAGTTATTATTTGATAAAAAATGCTAATTAAGATATAACTATCTACCCTCCTTAACAGGTAGGTCATAATAAATAGTGGGAATTGTCTTTGTATGATGTTTCTTTCTCTCATTTATTTTCTCCATGTCACAATGTGCAACATTTTAGAAACATGAACATGATGAAACTTTGTATATTATTTTTATATGAATATAATGGTAAACATAAATTATTTTCTTATAGAAATATTTTTTTACATGATTATACATCAACGGTCAAAGTTAGAGAAGTACTACTCTATGTTTTCTAGAATTAAACTTAAGCTAATCTTCATCTAATTCAATTAAAGTGACATATGCTCTTCTTCTATCGAGTTAAATTCATGAGGGAAATGCTAATACAATAGTCCAACTATGTCTACCTTACAAAGAAAGCATTTTTGTCGAAATATTTCATAATAATTAAATATATGCTTTTATGTCCTCGGATTATAAATTGTATTGACACATTGTATGAATACTAAATATGAAACATATGAATGTATAATCGATGGTTTTTATAGTGTGACGGATGCTCCATGTGTATCCCTAAACAAAAATATATTACGATAGTTTGTCGATCAATTTTGTATCTTCAACAATTTTGAAAGTTTGACGATTTGTATCTCATTAAATGGGAAATTCCTTGAGTGGGTGGACGTTGTCATTCTCGCCAGACTTGTGTGTATCATCAATATGGCAATTTTTAAGTTTGAGGATCCGGTTGATAATGCGATTGCAGTCGCATGAATTTGTGAATTATTTGTACTCAATCATAGAAACAATGTACTTACCTAGTTCACAGTCAACCTGTGTTCCGGTGTTTAGTCAAAATAAAAATTTGGTCAAATTTTACATAACTTGATTTGACTGAACTCAGAAGCACATGATAAATAAAATATAGAAAGTACGTAGTGATCAGTTTAATTGCAAGATGTCCATATCCTACCAGGTCCTATCGCCACTATCAATATTTTTCTTTTAGCAGTCGTATAAATTTTTCATTTATTTGTACTTAATCATTTAAACAACATATCTTGTGTGACCGATATCAATTATGTGTACTCACCTAGTACGGCCTCATTAATTTAAAAAAATGCATGACTCCAAACTTCTGCAGTATTTTTTCATCGTTGGTATAAAGGATGTCTTTGCCAATTATGAGTACTCCATTATAATGTACTCTTTAAATCAAACTTTATTGAATCAATTTTACAAATTTTGATTTTGACTAGACTCCGAAACCAAGGATAAATAAAAGAGATAAAGTATAAAGTGGTCGGTTAATTGTATGTAAGTTGTCCATATCCTAGATGCTAATTTGCTACCACCTTGTAGGATATTTTCCTGCTTTTAGCTATCAGGTTTCAGTTAAGGTAGACAGCCTGTTAAGTACACGGCAGGTTTTTTAAACAGACCCGTCTATTTAGCTTATGGAAGTATGCTACGCATGGAGTAGTCCACGTCTCCTTTGCCACCACTTTTGATGTAGATTTTTCTTTTGTTTTTATTGTGTTAGCTATTATCTGTTCCCTCCAAGGTACCCATATTTTTATTTTATTTTAAAGTACGCATATTGCTTAATCAAGAGAATTCACGTTCGAGAGACTTGATGTTATCAACATTAGTCGTGTCAAATTTTTTACTTGACTTTAATTTTGAAAAATATCTCAGCCATATATTTAAGATCTAACAACTAAAATTAATTTAGATGATGAAGATTAACGTGATGGCCCTATTCGACACACGAATATTAATTTTACTATACCCCCTCCGGTCCATAAATAGTGTCGCTCATGAGCGACACGTTTTATGAATTGGAGTGAGTACGGTAGATAGATGCAACCATATGCCTCCTTATTAAAGAGAAAAAAAATAACTAATTAAAATGATAAATTGGCAAAAAAAAAAAAAACAGGATCTATGGATACTGGCCATAGAAGAAGACCTAACGCAAACGACAGACACATCGTCCAAACACCGACAAAAGAAGAGGCCATCCGACTAAGACTAGAAAAGAACAGAACCAAATCTATTGGGCGGGTTACCCCAACAGGGAGAGAGCCAAAAAAAGCAGCAAAATGTTGGAATATATGTCGAATATGTGTACGAGTAGGGCTACGCTAGGACTTGTAATTAAACGGAAGGTTAGGTGTTTGAGTCGGACACGTGTAACCTGGCCTAATATATAAAGGCACCGGGGGTAGCCCAAATAGACACGACGAAAGCTGGTAGGCTAGACACAAGATCACGAGGGGACGGTCCGGCGCCCGTGGCAGGGGCGGCCGGACCGGCGTGGCGTTGAGATCTGGTGCGTCTGTATTGCCTCGGCGGGCTTGTCGTCGATGGCGACTTGATAGCAGCAGGCGCGCAAGGGAAGCCGGCGGTTTGTGCCGGCGACCAAGGCGGCCGGTGCAGCGGTATCGATGGGGAGGAGCGCCCATAGTCATGCCCCGCAGATGTAGGCGAGTTCGCCGAACTGCGTTACCAAATCTCGGTGTCCTGTTTGCTGTGATTGCTTGGCCTCAGTAGATCGACTAAACGCCTCGGATTTATAACAAGTGGTATCAGAGCAAGGTTCGGAGGTCGCGGTTTGTTGATCTAGAGGAAGAACGACGAAGGCCAACCGCGGATGATTATGGTGCACGCGAAGATCGCGAATTCGCAGGATTATTCGGCGGCCGTCGGAGATTGTCGTGTTGAGAAGCAATTGAAAGCGGCGAGTATACAGAAGCTGGTTGTAGATTGGATCGAGTTGACCTGGTCGTCCGTATAGCGCAATCAACCGTCTCAGTGAGATAGGTTCGGAAGAGGCGGCAGCGCACACGTGGTTGTGCCTGCGGGCAGAACCCCTGGTGGACACTAGGGTTGGTTGCGTTCTTTTGGGCATGCAAGCTAGAGGCTTGGTGCGGCCTATGCACAAGGACACCGAGCAGGTCAAAGGCTGGTCCAAGATACGCGTCTGGTGCTAGGCAAAGGTGCATGCATGAGCTAGGCCACCAGGGAACGCGCCGGGCAATGAGGCTGTACACTACGCAAGCAGCATTGAGGTTTTGTAAGGAAAAAAAAGGAGTCAATTAGAAACATCATTGTGAATCGGTGCATGGGTGCATGCATGACCAGGAAAAAGCAGTTTTGGGGAGTTGTTTGCACACGCTAGGTGCACACGGGAAGCTCCCAGGATAACTGGATTTTTCTCTATGTTGCGAGATTCTACCATATGTTTGTTAGATTGACGATGTCCGCATAAGATTTAAAGGGGTCTAAAGTGCGGCACGGAGGATCATGCATATACAGGGCGCCGAACAGTGCACGGTAATTTGCCGGGTGTACTAGGCGCAAGGTGGAGCATGGTTGCAGTCGGATGCGTTCGGCTGGGTTGGACTGGACAGTCTGATGGACAGAATACGGTGAAGATCGGCAACGACGACATAGGAGCGTGATGGCTGATGGTGTCTGAATTCTGTGGCGTGGCAACACGCGGCGCATGATTATGCGTGCTTCGACATGCCGCGGCGCAAGGTTGATTCAAGACGACATGCATATGGAGAGCTTGGAGTCAACGGGCGCGGGGGTGGACTGATCATCTACCATGGAGTCATGTTGAAGGTGGAGCTGGAGTCTGACGATTCCACTCGGCTGATGGAGGGGCTACGGCGTAAGAGCTCGGAGAGTCGAAGCCTATTTCAGCGGGAAGGCGAGAAGCACGTTGTTTCGGACTGGAGCTCAGGGTTCGGAGAGATGCGTGGAACTCGGCATTGGTCAGGTATGACCGATGGTTATCTGTAGTGGGGCCTAAGATGGTGTGGGTTAGCGGCCCAGTAGATCTTGGCCAAGATTGCGGATACTCGACACGGTAATAGCGGCGAGGTGTGCGGTGAGCACGGGACACAGCGACAGACCAGGGCACTGGCGGTCAGACATGTGGTCAGGCATGAGTGCAAGGGGTGCTGAAGCAGTGTTGGCGAGTAACGGGTTCATGATGGTAACTATCTATCAAGACCATGGAGATGGATGAGTGTTGACCATGGAGAATCTGCGAAAGAGGTGATGAGACAGTTGTGAATTTGACTGGAGATGACTTAAGGCAACGGCGAAATTTGTTTAAGGTTTCAGAGATGCAGTCAACAATAGCGAGAATGATGAGTTCAGGTAACTCTTATTTGTGACACCTAATATGTGAGTTGTTCACTTTCACATAGATCAAGGACGAGGCTACCAAAGTGACGATGCAACGGCGTTGTCGATGTGGTGACTTTATGATCGTTGTGTGATGGCGGTGGACGGATACTCCGGAGAGTTGGGAGCACAAGACAAGAGTGAGGAAGAACTTAATTTTCGTGGGAGCATTGACTATGGTGAAACAAGGAAGTAAGTACGGTTGCAGGTGGAGTCATATGGAGTCAAGTGAGTAGCAGCTGAGCTCATGATTAATGATTCAAGTCCAGGTATACGAAGATTCGGCATGACGGCTTCAAGATGGCGAAGGGCATATTCGCCAAGGTGGAGTTTGTTGGAATATATGTCGAATATGTGTACGAGTAGGGCTACGCTAGGACTTGTAATTAAACGGAAGGTTAGGTGTTTGAGTCGGACACGTGTAACCTGGCCTAGTATATAAAGGCACCGGGGGTAGCCCAAATAGACACGACGAAAGCTAGTAGGCTAGACACAAGATCACGAGGGGACGGTCCGGCGCCCGTGGCAGGGGCGGCCGGACCGGCGTGGCGTTGAGATCTGGTGCGTCTGTATTGCCTCGGCGGGCTTGTCGTCGATGGCGACTTGATAGCAGTAGGCGCGCAAGGGAAGCCGGCGGTTTGTGCCGGCGACCAAGGCGGGCGGTGCAGCGGTATCGATGGGGAGGAGCGCCCATAGTCATGCCCCGCAGATGTAGGCGAGTTCGCCGAACTGCGTTACCAAATCTCGGTGTCCTGTTTGCTGTGATTGCTTTGCCTCGGTAGATCGACTAAACGCCTCGGATTTATAACACAAAAGAAAGTAAAAAAGTCAAAACGGTTTGATGTTGAAAAAGCTGGAAAAAATATCTAGCGGGAGGATTACCCCAACAGGAGCGAGCCAAAATGTACCAACATAATAAAGTAACAAGTCAAAACAATTTGATGTTTAGCATGCTAGAGTTTGCTCGACCAACTAACTGAACCATCGACGTCGTCCAACCGCTTAATTATCCCCACCAACAAGCTCTCGTGGGGTAGACCATGCAACAATATTTTAAATCTCCTCAATCCCGTGATTAACCGAAAACTCCGGTGGAACCCCCACCCTGTCCCATGTGGCTCCCCACTGGGACCAAGCCAAAAGAGTGGCCCGACGCCTTTCAGAACAGTCTGGAAGGTTCCGAAACATTCTCGAACCGCCGTCCAGACATTTTGGTGCGGGTTTGCCAAAACTCTTATGCTTTCTTTCTGGAACATTGCGGATCGTTTCCAAACAATTTCAGGTGTATTTTTCTCGTGCTCCTAACAATTCCGGTGTATTTTTGTCGTGCTCCTAACAAGTCAAAACGTACCAGCGACAGAAAGTAACAAGTCAAAATAGTCTGATCGATGTTGAGCACCCTAGAGCTTACCCGACCAATTAATTGAAGCATCGGCGTCATCCATCCGCTTAATTGTCCCCACCAACAAGACAGTACAACAACATTTCAATCCTCCCCAGCTCCGATCACGCGAGATGATCTGGAAACAATTCCACCACAACGACACGGCCACTCCGCCGCTGTGGGCCACGCCTCGCACCCTCCTCCACGCTCATCCGTCCGTCCAAATCCTACCGTGTAGTGTACCCGTCCTAACCGCAAGTGAGGCTTGACGCGCACGGGACGATCCGTGGCAGGAGAGCAGTACGGCCGCGACGCTGACACCGTAACCTGATTATTCTCGCACACATACGTGTCAGCGACGCACACATCTTCCATGACCTATCTCCACCCAACCCCACACGGAAGCCCCAAGGACAGGGCGATGCACGGCAGCACGGATTCCGACTGCGCACTGGCGGCTCCAAGCCTCTCAGCCTCTCACGCACGCAATCCTATAAAAACCACCGCGCGACTGCCACGAGCCACATCGCACCACACACCTCCCTCTCCTCTCTTGGCTCTAGCTACCATCTCTCTGGCGAGCCACGAGCGCAGCATCAGCAGCAAGCAGCAAGCGACGGCGAGAGCTCGGCAGCAGCTGGACCGCCGGCGACCATGCTGGGTGAGGAGAAGAAGGGGAAGGTGAAGAAGGGCTGGCTGGCGGTGCGGGTCAACGAGGACCAGCACCGCTTCGTCATCCCCATCGCCTACCTCTACCACCCGCTCTTCCGCCGGCTGCTCGAGGCGGCGCGGGACACGTACGGCTACCACTACTCGTCCGGGCCCCTGCGTCTGCCCTGCACCGTCGACGAGTTCCTCCGCCTGCGCGGCCTCGTCGAGCGGGACACGCCGTCGGCGCACTCGTCCTCGTCGTCGCACCGAGTGCACGCCGGGCACCTGGCCCCGTGCACCCGCGCGAGGGTCATGTCGTGATCCATCCATGATCGGCTGGGAGCATCCATGGCGACTGTGAGCACCGGAAGAGGAGATCCCCGAAGCCCCCGAGAATGACAGCAGCGAAGAAGACTCGGATGCTTGAAGGGTTGTCCTTAACCTGGATGGTGGAGTTAGAAAATAGGAGCATTACTGCACTTTACAATGTAAACTTTATATTGTAATGCTTCTATTCATTTGTATAAACAAGTACTCCGCCTTTTGCAGTTTAATTATGAGATCCTTTGCAAGTTTTCCGGGTTTAATATTCCTTTATCTTCTAAGTTCTCTGGCTTATGTGTTTTAACTGTCCTTAATGTTTGAAATGGCTCAATAGTATTGTGAATCGTCATGCCGAGTTACTGGGTGAAACCAATCAGTTCAAACTCGGAAACATGGATCATACTAAGGGCATTTTTACTAACTACCTCCAGTGACCCAACACACAAACAATCAGTTAATGCTTAGAGAATAGTAAGGAATTTTTTGAATGAAACTTGGGCACGCAGGCACAATCCGAGTTTCCTTTAGCCTTTGGTAGGCTGAAAATCATTCAATTTTTTAAACGCCGAGCACGCAGGCACAATTCGGGTTAGCATTGAATATTTTGTAAGATCATTGAGAAATAGATAAGGTGGAATCATGTTTTGAACTATAATAAACTTGTAGAAAACATGGATGTAAGAATTCTGACAACTTTATTTCAGTATCTCAAAGATGTTTACATAGAATTGAACTAAGTATAGAAGGGGCGTAACTGTTGGATACTCTAGGGCCTTTTTGCCTCTCCTAGCTCATCATCTATCTTTCTCTTTCTTTTGCGATTCGGCTTCTCGGGATCATCTTCCGTATCACGAATGTCGACAAGATAATATTATCCATTCTTCATGGCTTTACTGATGACAAATGGTCCTTCCCATACTGGGGCCAGTTTGTGCTTTCTTTGCTGCATCAATCTTAGCACTAGGTCACCTTCTTTAAAAGAACGATGCCTGATTTTCCGACTATGATAGCGTCGTAAACCTTGCTGATAAATGGCGGATCTTTGAAGCACAAGTTCTCGTTCCTCTTCTAAGAGGTCGACGGCATCCTGCCGTGCTTTTTCGGCATCCGAGTCATCGAAATCTTGCAATCTTGGGCTATCATGGATCATGTCTGTTGGAAGGATTGCCTCCGTACCATAAACTAGGAAAAACGGGGTTTGCCCTGCTGACCTGTTCGGTGTTGTTCGAATACTCCAAAGCACGGAAGGTTGCTCTTCTACCCATGCTCCAGCTGCTCTATGAAGAGGAGATTCGAGTCTTGGACGTATTCCTTGCAGGATTGAGCTATTCATTCTTTCAATCTGTCCGTTGGATTGCGGGTGTGCCACAGATGCGAGATCTAGGCGAATTCCCGTTTGTCGGCAATATTTTGCCAACTCTCCAATGGAGAAATTTGTCCCGTTGTCGGTTATTATGCTGTGTGGAACGCCGTATCTCATGACTATGTCAATGATGAAATTTCTGGCAGTTACACCGTCAAGTTTTTTGATGGGTTTAGCCTCCACCCACTTGGTATATTTGTCGACAGCTACAAGTAGATGTGTAAGTCCGCCTCGTGCAGTTTTGAATGGTCCCATCATATCTAGCCCCCAGACCGCAAAGGGCCATGTAATGGGGATAGTTTTGAGTGCTTGGGATGGTATATTAGTCTGCTTGGCGTAATACTGAAATCCTTCACATGTGTTTACTATGTACTCAGCATCTGTCTTGGCTGTTAGCCAGAAAAACCCGGCACGGAATGCTTTTTTGACTATGCTTTTTGATTGAGCATGATGTCCGCAATCTCCGGCATGGATTTCTTGCAGGATTTCTCGTCCTTCTTCTGGTGAAATACATCGCAGAAAAATTCCGGAAGTACTACGTTTATACAGGCAATTGTTAATTACCGTGTATCCTTTGCATCGACGCTGGATTTGTCTTTGCAAGACTTCATCTGCTCCTTCCGGGTACTTCTGATTAACTAAGAAGTTTATATATGGGATTGTCCAATCCGGGTTAACGAGCATGACTTCAATTGACTCGGAAGCCAGAGGATAATCAACATCTCCACCTTTTATCGATGGTTCGTACAAATGTTGGACGAAAACACCTGGTGGTAGGATTTTTACCCTTTTTGATCCCATGCGGGCTAACGCATCCGCGTTCCAATTCTCCTCCCGTTTAACATGCAGTACTTCGAATCCGAAGAAACAAATGGCGAACTCGTCCACCGTTCTCTGATATTCGGCCATTATGGGGCTTTTTGCGTCCCAAGTTTGGTTGAGCTGATGCTGTACCAAATCTGAATCGCCATAGCACAAAATGCGCTTGACCCCTATTTCTTTTGCAATATGCAAGCCATGAAGCAAAGCTTCGTATTCTGCCACGTTGTTGCTGGCGTTGAAGTGTATTTGTAATACATACTCCATTGTGTCTCCTTTAGGGGATTTTAAAACTACACCAGCTCCAGCGCCCTCCTTCATCTTGGATCCATCAAAATGCATGATCCAGTACTCGGACTTCGGCATTGGTGTTTTCTCCATTGCTTCCGTCCAGTCGGCGACAAAATCTGCCAAAACCTGGGATTTTATTGCCGTCCTGGACTGATACTTAAGGTAAAAGGCTACTAACTCGATGTCCCATTTGGCTACTCGGCCAGTCGCCTCCGCATTGTTTATTATATCCCATAGTGGTGCTTTACATACCACCGTTATGGAATGTCCTTGGAAGTAATGGTGAAGTTTTCTGGATGCGAAAAATACGCCATATGCCAGTTTTTGATAGTGCGGATACCTTTGTTTGGACTCGGAGAAAACTTCGCTTATATAATATACCGGATGCTGGTCTGGTATGCTATGTTCGTCTTTTTTCCGTTCCACAACAATTACTGCACTGATAACCCGGTTTGTAGCCGTAAGGTACAATAACATAGGTTCTTCGTCTTTTGGCGATGCCAAAATCGGAGCTTTCATCAAAGTTTCCTTTAACTGGGTTAACGCCGCATCTGCCTCTTCTGTCCACTCGAATTTGTCGGATTTTTTCAACAACTTGTAGAGTGGTAAAGCTTTGTCCCCCAGCCGACTAATAAATCTGCTGACGGCTGCGGCGGAACCCGTCAATCTTTGGACATCTTTTAGACACGTAGGCTTGGAGATGTTTAAGATTGCTTTGATCTTTTCTGGGTTAACTTCTTTTCCTTTATTTGAAATGATGAAATACAGAAGTTTTCCTGAGGGAACCCCGAATACGCACTTTAATGGATTTAACTTCATCTTGTAAGTGCGCAAGTTTTAGAAGGTTTCTCGTAAATCCTCAAGGAGTGTATTTCTTTCCTTGGTTACGACCGCAATGTCGTCCACGTAAACATGGACATTTTTGCCAATCTGACTATGCAAACAACGTTGCATGCAACATTGGTAGGTGGCACCTGCGTTCTTCAGGCCAAATGCCATGGTTATGTAATAGTACGTCCCATAGGGGGTTATAAAAGAAGTCTTAATTTGATCTTCCTTTTTCATGCGTATTTGATGGTACCCGGAATATGCATCCAAAAAGCATAAGAGCTCAGAGCCTGCAGTGGCATCTATTATTTGATCGATTGCGGTAACGCAAACCTATCTTTTGGACACAATTTGTTTAAACCGGTGTAATCTATACACATTCTAAGGGCAGTGGTATCTTTCTTCGATACTAACACCGGATTTGCGGACAAATCGGTGTGTATAACTTCCTCGATAAAGTCTGCTGCTAAAAGCCGGATAATTTCCTTGCCGATAGCCTTCCGTCTTCTTCCGTCAAATCGACGGAGACCTTGTTTGACGGGTTTGGAGCCTGGAATCACCTTAAGTTGATGCTCAGCAAGTTCCCTGGGTACGCCTGGCATGTCAGCTGGACACCAGGCAAAAATATCCCAGTTCTCACGGAGGAACTTGATGAGCTCGCTTTCCTATTTGTCGGTCATCCCAGTTCCCACTACGACAAATTTTGTTGGATCTTTGGGATCTAGGATTACCTGTCTTGTGTTCTCGGAGGCCTTGAAGCTATCTGCTGGCTTCCGGGTTTCTTTTCCTGCCGGCATTTCTGTCGTCGATACCTCTTTGGCCAGCTCCTTCAGTTCTTCCTTTGCTGTGATTTTTTTGGCGCAAAAGGCGTTTTCTTTTTACAGCTTGTTTGCCAACTTGAAGTCTCCTGATATGGTGATTACTACTCCTTTTGGCCCTGGCATCTTCAGCTTGTTATAGATACAACATGATCTTGCCATAAATTTGGCGAAAGCTGGACGTCCGAGTATCGCGTGATACACGCTTTCGAACGGCACCACTTCGAAGGATACTTTTTCCTGACGGAAGTGATCTTTTTCTCCGAAAGTGACATCTAGGGAAATTTCTCATAGGGATCTTGCTTACCTGCCAGGAACAATGCCGTGAAAACGTATGTTGCTATGGTTGAGCTGGGTCTCGGAGATTTTCAGATGCCTCAGTGTATCCAGGTACATTATATTAATGCTGGATCCTCCATCCATCAGCACTCTTCTTAGCCTAGTGTTCTGGACAATAGGTCTTACAACAAGGGCTTGCGTGCCGGGTTCAGGGATATTCCCGGGATGATCAGACTGATCCCAGGTAATTGGTGTATTTGAATACTTCAAGAATTTCGGGGTTGCCGGAACAACCGCGTTTATTTCTCGAAGCGTTCTTTTTGCCACCTTTGCTGATGGAGTTGCCAGGAAAGTTAGGGCACACTCTCCATCAACTCTCAGAAACTTGGGTTCGCCTTTTCGCTGATGTTCCTGGATTTTTTCGTCAGTGTCCGATTCACTGTCTTCTTTCTCAGCTTCTGGCTTTTGCTTGGAAAATTTCCTTTTGGAATTCTTCCCCTTGTTTCCGGATCCTACACTGCCTTTCATATGCTTGTTCAGCCGGCATTGTGCGTTCGTATGGGTGGGTTTCCCAAATTGCGAATGGTGGACGCAGGGTTCCGACTTAATCTTTTTCCATTCTTCTTTGGTGTAATTGATTGGTTCCGAACTGCGTCCTTTCCATCTATTCCCTTTTTCACTTCCAAAGGCTATGTTAACTTCTTTGGACTTTTTGTGTTGCGTCTGGAGCTCCTTTTTTCTCAGGACGAGGATTCTTTTTGGCCTGTATCAGTGTGTCGATATTGCCTCCTCTAGCTCTGATGTCGTCTTCGGCTGCAGCATGTTCGTTGGCGGTTGTAAGCATAGATCCGAGATCTTTGTGCTGTTTGGATCCAACCATGAACGGTACAAGTCCGGGTTTTAGGCCATTGACGAAAGCATGCATTGCTTGAACGTCAGTTACTCCAGAGCAGCTATTCTTCATTGCAGTCCATCTTGAGATAAAATCCACGTATGGTTCGTCTTCAAATTGGGTGCAACGGTTTAGCTGGTTGATGCTATTCGGGCGTTTGTAGGTTCCCCGGAAATGCTGAGTGAATACTCGAGCCATATCATCCCAGCTGTCGACAGTTCTGGAAGGTAATCCGTTAATCCAATCTCTGGCTCCATGTCGCACTCGGACTTCTAGAGGATACTCGCAGTTCCGTTGAACAGTAGTTGATTGGATTACGGGGCTTACCGGCACCCGCATCTCTTACGAGTAGGCCAACACACGTATGTGTGACAACCAACCCCTACTGTTCATCGTCTACGTAAACCATCCCATAGAAATCAGGATACTACCATTGACGTACTTCATACCATACACACATGGTACATCAACGGCGTTTAACAAAATGATAGCACAACATATCTCTAAGACACAAATAAATAGAAATAAGTGGCAAATAGCTCTCACTAGAGCCGAGATAGCAAATACAATCATCCAGAGGACACATGTCCCAACATATCATCATTACAACACAGCGGAAGCATCCAAAATGTCTGAGTACAGACAAGATCCAAATAGGCTTAAGAAGCCGGAAACGAGAAGACGGAGCCCATCCACGATGTCTCGGATCCTGCCCGGGTCCGCTATCTACTCGTTAGCAGCCTCGTCAAACTCCACGTAGTAGCCGTCACGGGGATCCTCGTAAGCGTAGTCTGCGGAAACCACAACCCCAAAGGGGTCAGTACATAAACGTACTGGCAAGCAAGACTCACAGTTCACCAAAGTGTAACCCGTCAACACCAAGCACAGATGCTTTGGGTTCAACGGAAGAAAGGGTGATACAAAAGATGCGGCAGCTGGCTGCACTAACCAACTACAGAACATGATACAACTTCCGGCTTCCAGAAAGGAGATAAGAGAGCGTATCGTAACCAACTATAACTAACCACCAAACAAACCCATCCTGGATCTCGCCCCTTATCCAAAGAAGCAATCCGAGGATAACTCACACAGTTGGATTAATGATGGATCAAGTTATTGTGGCAATAAAGCTATTACTAGTCAAGTTATCATTAGTTAGGTGTAAGTTGTTCTGAGTACTTGTTAGTCAGTACTTTCACCAAGTTAACCATAACCGCGGAAAACACGGCTTCTCGAGAAGATTTATCCCTGCAGGGGTGCACCAATTTGGCCGTACACGTAAGAATAACCCGCCAGATGGAATGCCTCCCACCAAGCGGGGCACTCAACACAACTCAACTCTTCTTCGCATCAAGCCCAAAGAACCCCGTGCAGTGAGCGCACGGCTAATCAAGCCCCACGAAGAAAAGGGGACCCCCGTAGCACTCTAAGAACGTGTCTCCCTAAATGCCGACTACAAAAGTTCCACCCTGGTACCAAGGGTTCGCACCTGCATATGCATGCGGCAAATGGAAAACCCGAACTAAATGAGGCGATTTGGACGAGATGCGAATCGAATCAAATTGAGGGGGGCGTCCATACACGCTTCCCACATGCGGATAGTGCGCTCATCATGGATCAGTAGACAAGACCCTTTTCCTAATTAGGGTCGACACTAACAGGCCTCAAAACCACGCCGGGCCTCCTGCCGGTGCCTTATCATCAATTTATTATTACCTCAAACATTAACAGGTTGATTGTTTAAACATCGAGCCCCAGAATATAATAGAATATAGTAACAGAAAGTAACGGGTAACAGACTCGAGCAAAACAACCCTAAGCATGCTAGTAAGACACGGGCAACAAGCAAAGGGGTTATAGGTGTGGAGGTGAGGCTATATCAGGGTTAAAGGATAACATGTGATAGGATCGAACATAAGCAACGATTCATAGGGCTAGCAGAATAGACAACAGAAAGTATCGGTATCCAATGTTGAAAGGAACACAATGGTTCATGTGAGTGAATACTTGCCTGCAAACTCAGCAGCCTGGTACTGAGCTAGATCCTCAGAAGGGGTGTCGTAAGGCTCGTCTGTCTCAACGTCGTCGTCTATCCGAGAAGAAGCAAACAAACAACGCAAAGAGACAAATAATCAATAACATGGCATAATGCACAATCATGGGATGATGCATGACCATTTAATTGATGCATCAAAATAAACTAGTTGACATGGTAACAACATGATTAAATGGATCCATATGCAATTTGAGTTGCATATGAAAAGCCCATGAATTATGGTTGAAACAATTGTTTTACAACTAACCAACAGGTGAAAGTGGATTAGTATGATGCATGGATGAGGAAAACAGAAAAATAAAAATAATAGAACCAATTGGAAATAAGGTTTACCAATTTAGAAATTTATTTATTAAGTTAGGGAATTTTGGTTCCTTAAAGGTGTCACACAAGCAATTGTTGTTTTCACAAATTTTAATTGTTCAAAACAAATAACAAAATTCATATTTGGAAAGTACACACAATTTTAGGTGGATTACATGTTTCAATTATTGAAAAAGGAATTAGGATGAATTATTTATGAATTAAACAAGTCAAACAAGATTTAAATGAATTAAATTCAAGTAGGAATATTATTTGAATTTTATTTGTTCAAAACATTAAACCAAATTCATATTTGAAAGTTTTATACTTTCCTAGTTTGAAAACATATTTCATATGTTTAAAAATAATTTAAGTTGAGCAAGTTATGAATTTAGCAATTTTAAATGATTTAAACAAGGTTTAAATTATTTAACCAATTATAATTATTCAAAACATGAAACAAAGTTTATATTTGCAAAGTACATGAAAAATGGGATGGAAAACATATTTTATTTGTTGGGTTTGGAATTTTTATGCCCAAGTTATGAATTTTGCAAAATTAAGTGAATTAAACAAAAATTCAAATATTTCACCAATTTAAAATACTCAAAACAGTAAACAAATTTTATATTTGGGTAGAGAATTTAAAATGGAGTGATTTACATGTTTTAAGTTTTGCAATTGGAGTTTCCAAACAAAAGTTATTAATTTACCAAGTTTAAGCATTTTTATGGTTGATAGAAAATAACTATGGACCTAGAAAAACTACAGGGACTTGGAAATAAATTAACAGGGACCTAGATAAAAGTAACAGGGACCTGTGAGCAATTTAGAGTAGATCTAGATCAAGGAAAATAAATGAAAAAAATTGGTTTTTAATAGGCATGGGTGGGATTCGAACCCCTGCCCTCTGCTAGCGCACAGTGAACAGCAACCACTGCGGTGGTGCGGCTGTGTTGACAGAAAGGGGCATCGGAGGGGGGTTAAGGTTCAGGAATTGCACTGAATTCAAATCGGAAAATAAACAGAAAAGGGGTGGGGGGCTGGGATTCGATCCTGGGATCGCTGGGTGCGCGCGCAGCGGACACACCAGAGGGGCTGCTGCGGCTGTTTGGTTGTATAGGGTATCGGGTTGGTTTTGTAGCTAGCCACTAGGCGTAACTGAACTGCAATCGAAAACATTCAGTCGTTCTTTCCTGTCCACGAAACAGAGCCATGGCTGCAAGCAAACGGCCGGAGAAATTCGAGGTGTCCGCAAGGAAACGAGGGGGGCAAGGTAGGGGAATGGAAAGAGGGGATTACCCTCTTCGCAGGGGTGGTCGCAACACGGCCGGGGGGAGGCGGATTCGTCGGCGGCGAGGGCCAGTGAGCGGTGGCCGGAGGCAGCAGAAACGGAGGCGCCTCCTCGATGGCGGCGGAGATGGGAGAGAGGAGGGAGGCGGGCGCGGCTAGGGTTAGGGTTTTCGAGGGGGTCTAGGAGGTAGATATAGGAGGGGGGAATGGGGTGGAGCAGTGGGGCAGCAGGCACGTCGCTGTCCATTGCTGACGACAGCGAGCGTACGGAGGTTGGGGGAGATGGTAACGGGCTGCAGCCTGGGTGGGCTGGGCCTGCCTCTCCCCCTCTCCTGTGCGTTTTTTGCTTTTTATTATTTTTTCCTCTGTTTTTTTTTGCTGCAATAGAAATAGGAAGGAATAGCTAGGTTTTGGGGTGTAGAAAATTAGGGAAAAATTTGTTTTAGTTATTTAAGTTAACAGCAACAACTTTCTAAATTTAGCTTTTCAAAAAGTTCAAAATTAAATTGCTGTTTGCAAATTGGTTCACATTGGAATGAAATTTTGAGATCAATTGATTATTGAAAACAAGATTTTAAATAGGGTGATCATATAATTTTAATTGGAAGCAAATGATTATAATTGTGTTGTAATTTTCATTAATTCCAAAAGGTTGCTGTTTGGAAAATGTATTTGAATTTGAATAACAAATTGGATTAAGTGGATTATTAGAACAAATAAAAATAGTTGAGCTTTTTATTTTTCATGGAAACAATTGGATGTTTTATTTGAACTCTTTTATTTGGGAAGTTGTAACATAACAAGTATGAAACAAAGGTTTGAATATTGTTTGAATTTCAATTGGTAAAACAAAGGAAAACAGATGCAAAAAAATGGAAAACAAATGCAATGATTAAGATGCCATGATGCAAAACAAAAATAAAGCAAGAAACAAACATTCTAGGGGTGGTTTTCATACTTGGGATGTTACAAAACGCCCCCCCCCCTTGGAGGAATCGCGCCCCGAGATTCCTACTGAGAAGAGAAAAGGTCCGGATACTTGTTGCGAAGATCCTCTTCGGTCTCCCACGTTGCCTCTTTATCGGAATGATGGGACCACTGCACTTTCAAGAACTTTGTGCTCTTGTTGCGAGTCTTACGCTCGGTCTCATCGAGAATACGAACAGGGTGCTCCTCATAAGATAGATCTTCTTGCAGTTCAATGGAATCATGATCAACTGCACGATCTGGATCTTTGAAACACCTCTTGAGCTGTGACACGTGAAACACATCGTGCACCTTAGATAGTTTTTCTGGAAGTTCAAGACGATAGGCATTTTCCGCACGCCTTGAGAGAATGTTGAAAGGACCAATGTATCTTGGTGCAAGCTTTCCTTTCACACCAAAACGATGAGTGCCTCTGAGGGGAGTTACACGGAGGTATGCCTTGTCACCAGGTGCATAGGTCATATCCCTGTGCTTGCTGTCGTAGTAGCTTTTCTGACGAGACTGAGCAATCTTGAGATTGTCACGAATGATGCGAACTTTCTCCTCGGCTTCCTTAACAATGTCAGGGCCTAAGAGTGAACGTTCACCAGCTCCAGACCAATTGATTGGACTCCTGCATCTGCGGCCATAGAGTGCTTCAAATGGTGCCATGCCTAGGCTTGCCTGGAAGCTGTTGTTGTAGGAGAATTCAGCATATGGAAGGCAATCTTCCCATTTCATGCCAAAGGAGAGACCACATGCTCTGAGCATATCCTCGAGAATCTGATTGACTCTTTCGACTTGCCCTTGAGACTGAGGGTGATAAGCTGTGCTGAACAGAAGTTTGGTGCCCAAAGCTTCTTGAAAGCTTTTCCAGAAATGAGAAGTGAATATGCTTCCACGGTCTGAGCTTATTTCCAATGGAACACCATGAAGAGGAACAATCTTTGCTGTGTAGAGCTCTGCTAACTGGCTAGCTGAGATTGTTTCTTTAACAGCAAAGAAGTGAGCTACCTTAGTGAGACGATCAATGACAACGAAGATTGCATCGTTGCCCTTCTTGGACTTTGGAAAACCAGTGACGAAGTCCATTTCAATCATGTCCCACTTCCACTCAGGAATTTTCAGAGGTTGGAGTAGACCGGCTTTTCTGATGGACTGCCTTAACACGTTACAAACGTCGCATTCAGAAACGTATTGAGCAATTTCACGTTTCATGCCAGGCCACCAATACAGTGTATTAAGATCCTGGTACATCTTTGTACTTCCAGGGTGGATGGAGAGAGGAGTTTCATGAGCCTCCTTGAGAATGACATCTTTGAGGCTTTGAACTTGGGGAACTGCAATGCGTCCTTCGAAGAACACAGTTCCCTTGTCATCCATTGAGAAGGACTTAAATTTCTCCTTGCCTTCTTTGATGTGTTCTACCATCTTCTTGATTTCAGCATCACGAAGTTGTTCAGAACGAATCTTGTCCTCGAGAGTTGGACTGGCTGTCAAGCTAGCAAGATAGCCTTGAGGAACAAGACCAAGGTTCAGCTTCTGGAATTCTTCATGAAGTGGAGGTTGGCTTTCCATGATCATGAGATTATTGCAATACGACTTGCGACTGAGAGCATCGGCCATAACATTAGCCTTGCCTGGAGTGTAAGAAATGGTGAGATCAAAGTCCTTAATATTTTCAATCCATCTCCTTTGCCTGAGGTTTAGATCTGGCTGAGTGAAGATGTATTTCAGACTCTTATGATCGGAAAAGATTTCAGTGCGATTACCCAACAAGTATTGCCTCCATTTCTTGAGGGCAAACACAACTGCTGCAAGTTCAAGGTCATGTGTGGGATAGTTTTGCTCATGGGCATTCAACTGACGTGAAGCATAAGCCACAACTTAACGTTCTTGCATAAGAACTGCACCTAGACCTTGGAGAGATGCATCACAGAATATCTGGAAAGGTTTGGTAGTATCTGGGCCAACCAGAACTTGTGTAGAAGTGAGTTTAGTCTTCAGGAGATTGAAACTTTCATCACATTGTGGAGACCAAACGAACTTCTTGTCCTTCTTTGTGAGATCAGTGAGAGGTTTGGCAATCTTGGAAAAGTTTTGGACGAAACGACGGCAATAGCTAGCTAAGCCAAGAAAGCTTCTTACTTGCTTCACCGTCTTTGGAGGTTTCCAATCAACAATTGCTTTAACCTTTTCTGGATCAATGGCTATGCCCTTGGCGGAGATGACATGACCAAGTTAAGCAACTTCTGGAATCCAGAACTCACATTTGGAGAATTTGGCATATAGACGATGCTCGCGAAGTTTCATGAGAGTGAGACGAAGGTGTTCTTCATGCTCTTCCTCGGATTTTGAGTAGACAAGGATGTCATCAAGATATACCACAACGAACTTGTCGAGGTATTCATGGAAGACAGAATTCATGAGTCGAGAGAATGTCGCCGGTGCATTGGTGAGACCAAAGGACATGACGGTGTATTCATATAGACCGTACCGAGTGGTGAAAGCTGTTTTTGGAATATCCTCTTTTCTGATCTTTATTTGAAGGTAACCCATTCTCAAGTCCAACTTGGAGAATATTGAGGCTCCAGCAAGTTGATCAAAAAGATCATCGATACGAGGAATTGGATACTTGTTTTTGATGGTTTTCTCGTTAAGAGGACGATAGTCAACAACGAGTCTCTTTGTTTGATCCTTCTTCGCAACGAACAGAGTTGGGCAACCCCAAGCGGAGGAACTAGGTTGAATGTAACCTTTCTCCATGTACATATCGATTTGCTCCTTTAACAATTTCAGTTCAGGAGGAGCTATCTTGTATGGATGCTTAGAGATTGGAGCAGTACCTGGTTCAAGCTCGATCATGAACTCAACTGCTCTGTCCGGAGGCATCCCTGGCAACTCTTCTGGAAAGACGTCAGGGAATTCACAAACCACCGGAACATTTTCAAGTAGAGGTAGAGGTTTTGCATCGAGGGTGAATAGCTGAACAAAACTTGATTCATTTGGAGAATAGACTATCTGGCCAGAGGGGTGGAACAGAGTTATTGACTTCTGAGCACAGTCAATCGTAGCTTTATTGGCCTTCAACCAATCCATACCAAGAATGACATCAGTGTCAGAATTTCCCAGCAACATGAGAGAAGCAAGGAAAATGTGGCCTCCAATTAGGATTTGATTATCGTTACTTATCTTGGAAGTCAACATTTGAGATCCCGGTGAGTGAACAGTGATTTGATTGCTTAGTGGAACCACACTTAAGTTGTTTGTTGTTGCAAAGATCTTTGACACAAAAGAATGCGATGCTCCGGTATCAAACAACACTTTAGCTAGAAAAGAGTTTACGGGTAATATACCGAGAACGACGTCAGGAGCTTCCTCAGCTTTGTCGATCTTGACATGATTCACCCTTGCGGTCCTCCCGACAGGCCTGTTGTTGGAGTTGAAGGCTTTAGCCGGGGGAGCACGCACCAGTGCCTGGTTTGTGTTGGGACGAGGTGGTGGTGGAGGTAGCTTCCTCTGCGTGCACTTGTCAGCGTAGTGCCCCGTCTGGTTGCACTTGTAGCAAGTGACGACACGAGGAGGCCCTGGCCTTGGCTGCCCCATTGAAGCCCTCTGATCATGCATCTGAACAGGGTTGGGTGGGCGGGGAGCGAAGCCTGGAGAAGTTTGGGCATATGGAGCCCGAGTAACAGCACCATTTGGCACCCAGATACGGCGCTTCTGCGGAGGGGTGGTCATATTGGAGGAGGAACCACCCTCACGCGAGTGCTTACGAGACTCCTCGAACGCCTTGCGCCCATTTTCCTCATTGAGCGCGGTGTTAACGAGCTCCTCGAAGTTGTTGGCCTTGATGTTGGTGAGGGCATATTTGAGTTCCGGGTTAAAACCTCTGCGGAACCTTGCCATCTTCTTAGCCTCAGTGGACACCTCATCACCAGCGTAACGAGCGAGGCGATTGAACTCACTCTAATAGCCAATGACGTCCAGCTTGCCCTGCTTGAGTGAGCAAAACTCTTCACGCATCCTTTCCATGAGACCATCTGGAATGTGGTGCTTCAGGAAAGCTTCCTTGAAACAACCCCAGGTGATTGGATAGCCAACTCTCATGGTCTGGTAGTTTTCCCACCAAGTAGCTGCCTGGCCCTTCAACAGGTAGGAGGCATACTTGACCTTGTCTTCCTCAGCAACGTGAGCAATCTCCAGAGCCCTAGCTATCTCACGGATCCAGTCATCAACATCCAGAGGCTCGCGTGTTGCCACGAAAGCTCTCGGGCCCAGACTGAGAAACTCCTTGATACTGACTCGTGGAGCATTCTGGTTGTTGTGCTGGTTAGTCTGAAACTGGGCCATCTGTGCCATGACTTGGGTCATCTGAGTCAACAGCTCCGTGATTGGCGGTGGCTCAGGCGGGTTGTTCCTTGTTGGCGGCATACTGAATGGAAATGCATTTTAGCACAACAACAGAAAAGGATAGACTTGGTAACCAAAAGAGAGATTATTCCGACGCATGAATAGATAACCAACAGGTAAATCAGCACATGTTCAAATACCTTAGAATATCCAACACACCATAAATGGTTCGAAAGCCAAAGGATAACTAAACATAGCTAAGAATGGATACATCGGTACTCCCATGCTCATCACGCAGGACGGCGGTGAGTAGTACGACGAGAGGTACGGTGAGGAGCACGCCCACGAAAGTAGGTAGAACGACGATCCACATAGATCTGACGTGGTCTGAGAGCGACTCTAGGTGTGGTGAAGTACATAGCGTCGACTCCCTGTGCTCCAAAGCGTGGAATCCCAGTGTAACCAGCACCGAGGTTGAGGAGTGGACCTCTGATCGGCTCGTAACCTCCAGAATCTGGCAGACGACGACCAACTGGCTGATCGAAACGTGCAAAGCGCTCGTCTCCAACAAGGTCTGTGGTGTAAGTCGCCAGACGAGTCAAAGCAAGGTAGAGATGCTCTCTGACGGAAGCCAACTCCTGAGACAGTGTGCTGGCAACTGCGTCACTGTGCCTCACAAACTGAGCGGTGGTGTGCAGCCTGGAGTTATCATGCTCGTAGACATCCAGGTTGTCGTAGAGAGTGAAGTGAGCTCCCTCCGAAGTGATGTAACCACGGGGAATGTGGCGATAGATAGAATCGTCAAATCCCCAGTAGTCAGCACGAAGGACGGAGACTCACATAAGCTGCCTGCTGCACGGCCATATCCACTGTGGAACCTACTGCCTCGTAGCGGTGGACTACGCTCATGCCATCATCTGACAGAATGTAGACGATAGCCTGGTAGTAGGTCTGGTCAAACTCTCGCTGCTGCTCGTAGACCTGGTACTCTGGTGCCCAACGGAACCCCAGATAAGTGACCATGTCTCTCAGCATCTCCGGATAACCGGCAGTGCTCTCGCAACGAGTCATCCGAACCACCTGCGGGTAGAACCTGAGATCCATCTGCAGATGATCGGGGAAGTTTTGATTATACGCCGGTAGAGAACTGAAGTGGAAAGCAACAACAAGGTTTCAACGGACGAAAAGGATGTTGAGAAGAACAGGATATCGAAGCAACAACGGGAAACACGAGACCAAAAACTCCTGAGGTACTACGGAAACCCATCCGGGCTTCCAAGGGATCAATATCTACTGCTTAAGGAATAGAGGATCTGCTTCCGGGGCTTACACGCCTCCGTTCTCAATCATGAGTAGGCAACATGATAAATCATGTCACAACCACCTCCATTCCTATGGTCTAGTAGATATAACTATCCCAGAGAAACCATGACACGTGAAAACCTAACTTGAAAGTTCAGGTGAGAAGGGAAAACAACGTTGCACTTCCTTACCATAAAAGGGAGGGTGGGTGGGGAAAGAAATAAAATGGCAGAATTCCTACTCTCACGTTTCATTTTTCCTATATAGCTACAAAATAGTTTCTAGACTCAACTACGACCAGTAAAAGGGATCCTACAGGCAGACACGCTCTGATACCATTTGTCGCACCCGGATTTCTAGAGGATACTCGCAGTTCCGTTGAACAGTAGTTGATTGGATTACGGGGCTTACCGGCACCCGCATCTCTTACGAGTAGGCCAACACACGTATGTGTGACAACCAACCCCTACTGTTCATCGTCTACGTAAACCATCCCATAGAAATCAGGATACTACCATTGACGTACTTCATACCATACACACATGGTACGTCAACGGCGTTTAACAGAATGATAGCACAACATATCTCTAAGACACAAATAAATAGAAATAAGTGGCAAATAGCTCTCACTAGAGCCGAGATAGCAAATACAATAATCCAGAGGACACATGTCCCAACATATCATCATTACAACACAGCGGAAGCATCCAAAATGTCTGAGTACAGACAAGATCCAAATAGGCTTAAGAAGCCGGAAACGAGAAGACGGAGCCCATCCACGATGTCTCGGATCCTGCCCGGGTCCGCTATCTACTCGTCAGCAGCCTCGTCAAACTCCACGTAGTAGCCATCACGGGGATCCTCGTAAGCGTAGTCTGCGGAAACCACAACCCCAAAGGGGTCAGTACATAAACGTAATGGCAAGCAAGACTCACAGTTCACCAAAGTGTAACCCGTCAACACCAAGCACAGATGCTTTGGGTTCAACGGAAGAAAGGGTGATACAAAAGATGCGGCAGCTGGCTGCACTAACCAACTACAGAACATGATACAACTTCCAGCTTCCAGAAAGGAGATAAGATAGCGTATCGTAACCAACTATAACTAACCACCAAACAAACCCATCCTGGATCTCGCCCCTTATCCAAAGAAGCAATCCTAGGATAACTCACACAGTTGGATTAATGATGGATCAAGTTATTGTGGCAATAAAGCTATTACTAGTCAAGTTATCATTAGTTAGGTGTAAGTTGTTCTGAGTACTTGTTAGCCAGTACTTTCACCAAGTTAACCATAACCATGGAAAACACGGCTTCTCGAGAAGATTTATCCCTGCACGGGTGCACCAATTTGGCCGTACACGTAAGAATAACCCGCCAGATGGAATGCCTCCCACCAAGCGGGGCACTAAACACAACTCAACTCTTCTTCGCATCAAGCCCAAAGAACCCCGTGCAGTGAGCGCACGACTAATCAAGCCCCACGAAGAAAAGGGGACCCTCATAGCACTCTAAGAACGTGTCTCCCTAAATGCCGACTACAAAAGTTCCACCCTGGTACCAAGGGTTCGCACCTGCATATGCATGCGGCAAATGGAAAACCCGAACTAAATGAGGCGATTTGGACGAGATGCGAATCGAATCAAATTGAGGGGGGCGCCCATACACGCTTCCCACATGCGGATAGCGCGCTCATCATGGATCAGTAGACAAGACCCTTTTCCTAATTAGGGTCGACACTAACAGGCCTCAAAACCACGCCGGGCCTCCTGCCGGTGCCTTATCATCAATTTATTATTACCTCAAACATTAACAGGTTGATTGTTTAAACATCGAGCCCCAGAACATAATAGAATATAGTAACAGAAAGTAACGGGTAACAGACTCGAGCAAAACAACCCTAAGCATGCTAGTAAGACACGGGCAACAAGCAAAGGGGTTATAGGTGTGGAGGTGAGGCTATATCAGGGTTAAAGGATAACATGTGATAGGATCGAACAGAAGCAACGATTCATAGGGCTAGCAGAATAGACAACGGAAAGTATCGGTATCCAATGTTGAAAGGAACACAATGGTTCATGTGAGTGAATACTTGTCTGCAAACTCAGCAGCCTGGTACTGAGCTAGATCCTCAGAAGGGGTGTCGTAAGGCTCGTCTGTCTCAACGTCGTCGTCTATCCGAGAAGAAGCAAACAAACAACGCAAAGAGACAAACAATCAATAACATGGCATAATGCACAATCATGGGATGATGCATGACCATTTAATTTATGCATCAAAATAAACTAGTTGACATGGTAACAACATGATTAAATGGATCCATATGCAATTTGAGTTGCATATGAAAAGCCCATGAATTATGGTTGAAACAATTGTTTTACAACTAACCAACAGGTGAAAGTGGATTAGTATGATGCATGGATGAGGAAAACAGAAAAATAACAACAATGGAACCAATTGGAAATCAGGTTTACCAATTTAGAAATTTATTTATTAAGTTAGGGAATTTTGGTTCCTTAAAGGTGTCACACAAGCAATTGTTGTTTTCACCAATTTTAATTGTTCAAAACAAATAACAAAATTCATATTTGGAAAGTACACACAATTTTAGGTGGATTACATGTTTCAATTATTGAAAAAGGAATTAGGATGAATTATTTATGAATTAAACAAGTCAAACAAGATTTAAATGAATTAAATTCAAGTAGGAATATTATTTGAATTTTATTTGTTCAAAACATTAAACCAAATTCATATTTGAAAGGTTTATACTTTTCTAGTTTGAAAACATATTTCATATGTTCAAAAATAATTTAAGTTGAGCAAGTTATGAATTTAGCAATTTTAAATGATTTGAACAAGGTTTAAATTATTTAACCAATTATAATTATTCAAAACATGAAACAAAGTTTATATTTGCAAAGTACATGAAAAATGGGATGGAAAACATATTTTATTTGTTGGGTTTGGAATTTTTATGCCCAAGTTAGGAATTTTGCAAAATTAAGTGAATTAAACAAAAATTCAAATATTTCACCAATTTAAAATATTCAAAACTTTAAACAAATTTTATATTTGGGTAGAGAATTTAAAATGGAGTTATTTACATGTTTGAAGTTTTGCAATTGGAGTTTCCAAACAAAAGTTATTAATTTACCAAGTTTAAGCATTTTTATGGTTGATAGAAAATAACTATGGACCTAGAAAAACTACAGGGACTTGGAAATAAATTAACAGGGACCTAGATAAAAGTAACAGGGACCTGTGAGAAATCTAGGAAAATAAATGAAAAAAATTGGGTTTTAATAGGCAGGGGTGGGATTCGAACCCCTGCCCTCTGCTAGCGCACAGTGGACAGCAACCACTGCGGTGGTGCGGCTGTGTTGACAGAAAGGGGCATCGGAGGGAGGTTAAGGTTCAGGAATTGCACTGAATTCAAATCGGAAAATAAAAAGAAAAGGGGTGGGGGGCTGGGATTCGATCCTGGGATCGCTGGGTGCGCGCGCAGCGGACACACCAGAGGGGCTGCTGCGGCTGTTTGGTTGTATAGGGTATCGGGTTGGTTTTGTAGCTAGCCACTAGGCGTAACTGAACTGCAATCGAAAACATTCAGTCGTTCTTTCCTGTCCACGAAACAGAGCCATGGCTGCAAGCAAACGGCCGGAGAAATTCGAGGTGTCCGCAAGGAAACGAGGGGGGCAAGGTAGGGGAATGGAAAGAGGGGATTACCCTCTTCGCAGGGGTGGTCGCAGCACGGCCGGGGGGAGGCAGAGTCGTCGGCGGCGAGGGCCGGCGAGCGGTGGCCGGAGGCAGCAGAAACGGAGGCGCCTCCTCGATGGCGGCGGAGATGGGAGAGAGGAGGGAGGCGGGCGCGGCTAGGGTTAGGGTTAGGGTTTTCGAGGGGGTCTAGGAGGTAGATATAGGAGGGGGGAATGGGGTGGAGCAGTGGGGCAGCAGGCACGTCGCTGTCCATTGCTGACGACAGCGAGCGTACGGAGGTTGGGGGAGATGGTAACGGGCTGCAGCCTGGGTGGCCTGGGCCTGCCTCTCCCCCTCTCCTGTGCGTTTTTTGCTTTTTATTATATTTTTTCCTCTGTTTTTTTTGCTGCAATAGAAATAGGAAGGAATAGCTAGGTTTTGGGGTGTAGAAAATTAGGGAAAAATTTGTTTTAGTTATTTAAGTTAACAGCAACAACTTGCCAAATTTTCTTTTCAAAAAGTTCAAAATTAAATTGCTGTTTGCAAATTGGTTCACATTGGAATGAAATTTTGAGATCAATTGATTATTGAAAACAAGATTTTAAATAGGGTGATCATATAATTTTAATTGGAAGCAAATGATTATAATTGTGTTGTAATTTTCATTAATTCCAAAAGGTTGCTGTTTGGAAAATGTATTTGAATTTGAATAACAAATTGGATTAAGTGGATTATTAAAGAACAAATAAATAGTTGAGCTTTTTATCTTTCATGGAAACAATTGGATGTTTTATTTGAACTCTTTTATTTGGAAGTTGTAACATAACAAGTATGAAACAAAGGTTTGAATATTGCTTGAATTTCAATTGGTAAAACAAAGGAAAACAGATGCAAACAAATGGAAAACAAATGCAATGATTAAGATGCCATGATGCAAAACAAAAATAAAGCAAGAAACAAACATTCTAGGGGTGGTTTTCATACTTGGGATGTTACACTCCATCCAGTAACATTAGGGGAAGAAATTTTACAGCTTCCAGGTCTATCCCATTGTTAATCTGGACGGCTGTATAGTAGTCTGAGAGCCAGGTATCCGGGTTTGTACTACCGGTGTATTTTTGGTACGTTGGACCAACTTTGGCAAAGCCAGAATGCAGGGTTATCCTTCGGATCCTATCTATGAAGCACTTAGGTCCAAAGTATAAGTCGTCTCTTTCCGCCCTATCCGTGTGTGCGGAGTACCTGCCGGCTGAATGGACAGAAGGGGATCTACTCCTTTCTTTTCCATTGTTGCGCGGACGTGCTTTTCCGGGGTCGTCTTTATTTCTTCCGATATCACGTCCCTTTGGATGAGGTGGAGTTCTACTCCTGTATCTTTCCTTGTCCTTGGGGGGGTGTCCGAGATCTCTCACGCCTGTGAGGTATACCCTGTCTTCCGGCTTTTTCAGCTGGGTTTCTCGGAGGTGGCATTGCTTTGCCGTCATTCTGGTATTTTTCTTCCCGATCGTGGGTGTTAAGTCCACCTTTTGGGAGATGGGATCCGGTTCTAGACGCTTCATCCCTGTTATCGGGATTTTTCTTGTCTTTTCTCGGATCCGTTTTCCTCTCATTTGGATCTCTCGGTTCCTCCGGTCCGGGTGCTCCAGCGGCGCAAGTAGCTGTTTTGCATAGGGCGGAGTCGTCATGCAGCCTCCCTGATCGCTCTTGCCCCCGGTGTTGTTGCTGCAATGCCTTTCCGAGGAAAGCATACACCCCTTGAAGTTTTTCACCGTTTGAGTACATATCGTTGTTGAGGATGGCGAACGCTGCTTCCGCGTTTTCTGCTGCGGTTTTGTATATTGGTTCGCCTCTGACATCTTTGCCGTTTACCTGCTTTTGCCAAGATGGGTTGTGAAATCTTTCTTTTGGCGGCAGTACTTCCGGTCTTACGATTCCGGGTAACCTTGTAGGTTTTAAGGAAGATCTATTCTTTTTCTCGTACTCCTCGATTTCTTCCTTCGTGAGCTTGATGTCATCCTGGGTTTTTTGGAGGTGTTCACGAGTTCTGAATAGATGTTGCTGTTGCCGTTGGAGAGCTTGTCTCCTGGCTTCTAGCACTTTAGGGGGTTCATGCAATCCCACTGGTGTTTGTAACAATTCCTGTTCTTCTTGCTCTGTCATTGGCGGAACAAGGATTTCTTTTGTTTTCTTCTCCGCAAGTTTTGTTCCGCTTGCATCTCCTACTTCCGGGCTTTCATCAGCTGGATCAGCTAATTTCTTCTTCCGGAGTTTGTATTGGAGTTTTTTAGCGGCCTTGTGCTTTTTCTTGGAAGAGGGAGGCTTTTTGGCAGGTTCATCCTGTGTCAATTCCTTGACATTGGGGAATATTGGAGAAGTTTCTCGATCTTCTCTCTCTTCCTCTGGCGGAGGAGTTCTGGGGCTTTCCTGACTGCCGGCATCCGTGTTTTCAGCCGGTTTCGCCATTAGTACTTCATGGAATCCCTCCTGAAAAGATTTAACTTTTCTTTCGAAGGCGTCCACGTCTTCGTCTTCGGAATCAAAGTCATCTGATCCGGTTTCTGACTCTAATCTCGCCTCAATGGCGGCTAGCATAGAGTCAGCTTCCGAGTTCATCGCTATGTTGACGGATGTCGGATCTTCCACCTCTGTAGTGGGTTTGCTGTTTTCTGCCTCTTGCACGGGGTTTCCGTCATCCGTGTTTTCGGCGACTTCGGATTGCACCATACCGATAAAGTGTCTATCACTTTTGTGTCGGCGATCTGAGCAAAATCCGGTATCATAGTCATCTTCGACTGGGTATAGGGCGGGTGGGAAAAATTTGCTTCCACCGCAAAACCCCATGGCCTCTGCAGTTAGTCCGATAATGATATTGGTAGATCCAATCGGTAACACGCAGGCACTTACCAGATGATTTTGCGCCGGTATGTAAGATCCATTGTCGAGGAAGCGTCTGATATCGCCGTCGAACTCCAGGCTTCCGACGGTTATGGAACTGCCGATTCCGCCCAGTATCCCAGATCGAAATTTTACGCCTGACGCCGTCAGCCCCACGGTGGGCGCCAACTGTCGAGACATCGTAGTAGTTTTCATAGACGGGGGTGCCATGAGACTACAGGTAGAGACGTGGGGAGACGTGGTTGTGCGAAGGACAAATACACAGAATTTACCCAGGTTCGGCACGTCGCAACAATGCGGCGTTCCTACTCCTGCAATCTCACTAATCAGGGCTAAAACCTGTGTATACAAGTACAACGTGAGGTTCTGTTTAGCTATTCGCAGAGGATCAACTTCCCGGCGAGTTAGCCTGTAGCTTCTTCTCTATCTATCATATCTCCCGTCCGGCTTTATATAACAGCCGGGTTAGGGCATACAGAGTAGGAAACCTAGAAGACTACGGCAACTATTAACTTGGAAAGTAAGGAATCCGCCTTCTACTCCAAGCCAGATCACGTGGGCCGTGATCCGGGTTCTTCTAGAATCCGGCTTCTGTGCGTCAGCTTACTGGGCCGCCCAATGGACCGTAGCCCACCACCATTCGGGCCACCCGGGCAATCCGGCACTTTAGACTACCATCATATATACCCCTATTTGGTACATATCCGACAATATAAGTCCTTACAAAAAATGGACACAGATCATTTAGTAATTGCTGAAATTACTAAATGGATACATGTCATTTACCATATAGTACACACATTCTATGTTCCAGCCAAACGGTTGTTACCCTTTACTCATTCACTTGAAAAGGTAAGATTCCAAAATTGCTAAAATTATCTGTACTAAAATATTTTCACCCTAAAATGTGGTCTATATGCAAAAAAGTAAATTTTAGTCACAATTCGCATACATAAATTGAAAAATAAAAATAATTCTTGAAATAAGTTAAAAAAGAAAAGTTGGTGTTACAACACCAAAATTCTAAACCCTATCCGGAGATAGTTATTCTCGGTCGCACTAGGATGTCCAATTTGGTTAGTATAAATTATAAGTGCTTGTGAAAAAATGGCTGGAGGTAATTCACCATTTAGTGATTGCTAAAATTACTAAATGTATATGGGTCATTCACCATATAGTGCAAGTTTGATGTACAGATCAAACGATTATTTCCCTTTAGTCCTTCACTATTATAAGGTAAAATTGGACAAAATTGTTGAAATTTTGGTGTGTTCCAAAATATTTATACCTTAAATTTGGTTTATACATACAGAAGTAAAAATAGGTCATAATTAGCGTGAATAAGTGAACTTTTTTGTTTGTTGAAATAAACAAATAAAGAAAATTCCAGTGTAGTCCAATTTTTTGGCACTAAAATGTAAACCTTACTTAGAAATAGTTATTCTCGGTCGCGCTAGGAAGTGCGATTTGGTTAGTACAGCTTATTGGATGCAAGTCCTTTGTAAAAAAAATGTATACATGTCTTCAGCATTTACTAATGACTCTTTGCAATGTGCACCACAGTTTGATCCCTAATCATGTTATTGTGTGACATAGGGTTCAAGTTTCAATAATGGTTTGGTTGGCGACGAACTATTTTGCATAGAAATTCTAGACTAGACTGAAATTATATTTGAACCAAATTCAAATTTGGACAAAAAAAGTCCATCGAATGAATTTTTGTTGTTGTTGATAATTTTCGAAATTCGCTACATTGATCTTAGGACAACTTCTAAGCTTTCGTATAAAGTGCAATTATCTTTGTCAGAATAGTACAATGCATGTGTTGAGCTTAGGAAAACTTATAATCTCTGGAATGAATTCGATCGGTAACCCTAGCTAGGAGTAGCACTGTAGGAAACGATTAATTCATTCAGTCACACGCAGCAGGCAACTGCGGAACTTTCTCGTACGTATCAACAAGACATCGTATACCTATTACTGTATTTAACTGATCATCGCATTGTCAACAAGTACAAAAAACCGTACCACGCAAGTCGCAGCCTACTAGTCGCACAGAAGCACGCCATGGCCGTACGTACGTGCCCCCACTTTTGTGCCTAGTTGAGCTGCTTTTGAAGTAATATAAAGAAACTAACGATCCCATATATACCATCGCAATGATTTAGTTCTCCAATTTAAAACGCCATCTTTATCTAATTTTTTTTAAACGCCATGAGAACATACAATTGGCCTAAACAGACGTTTGAACGAACAAAGCAATGCGGGCGCACGACCGGCTGCTACACTTGTTTTATTATTGTTCAATTGGGCGCCCGGCCGCATTGGAGGTCGGAGTTTCGGAGCCCCGCGGCCCAGCGGAGTCGCCGTTGGACAGCCGGTCATAATCTCGTCACCGGAAGCGCGCACTTGCAGGCCTATCCCCTATAGGCACCTAGACGAAACGAAATATGTTGTGTACCATCATCTTGCGTCGTCGTGTCAAGTGACTTTTTTTTTTGAACAAGGGAATGGTTCCGAAGGACCAAGAGCTGCGTTAATATGATGGCCAGCTTATACAGAGGACCTGGTGAAACAAGAATTTTGCACCTAGGTCCTTAGAAATTACACCCAGCACCTCGGAAAGGAAAAAGGAAACGCGATCCGGTCCTTGGATGTCTTGGCCATCGCCGATTGACCTGCAAAACGCCGGCAGGAGCAACGCCGCCGGGGACGAAACCACTTGGGGCACCGCTACTGATGAATCCTGCGTCTTGGTCGATGAAGATCCTCCGCCATCGGAGGAAGGAGCTCGGGATTAGGGAGAAACCGAGCGCGGAGTGGCCACATAAGCCAGAAGTAGCTCCGGCGCGTCGGCGCCGTAGCTTGGGTTCTCCGCCATGAGCAGCACGCAAGGGCAGCGACTCAGCACCACCCTCACCTTCCCGCGAGCGCAAGACATCGAAGAACCGGGCTCGACCTCCGAGCCGTGGATCTCGCCGCCTGCGCTCCACAACGAGCTTATTGGGGGAGGAGGGAGCAGAGACCGCTCCTAAGCTTATCGTCTCCAACCTCTGGAGCCCTCTGAGCAGAGGAATCGGCATCAGCCATCGCAGGCAGGCGCCCGAACCCGTCGGCGATGAATTCCCTGGCACTAAGCCACACAACAAAGCGAAAACGCCACTACTGAGAAGCAGAACTAAACTACAGCTATACAGGCGAGGGGGCCGGCACCCTACGTCATCACCGCGGCGACCAGCGCGAGCGCCAGCGCCTGGGATGGCCGGAGAACGGAGGCGACCTCGGCGGACTCTCAAAACACTGTAGCAGGGAGAGGGTAGTATGCGATGTTCGGCAGTCGTCGTGTCAAGTGACTAGCTAGGCTGTTTGCGTTAGATAGATGTGGAAGACGACTGCTGCTGCGTCCCCCGCAGCAGTACATAGTGGCGTAGCCTACCAATCGATGCACGAACAGTGATACCCTTTAAAGTTTGAGGCCACTTTAGCGGGTCTTTTCGGATGCCATTTTATGACGGGAAATTGGTTGGGAAACATGATGGACTGCTGATTTTGCTTTAAGATATGATCCAGTCGACATGTACGGTGACAGATATCCACTGGGTCGTTGAGCAAATGGTCGTATAGGATTATTTTCCGACGTCTTTGGTTCAGGCCAGGAAACATGCATATGCGATGGATTAAGTTTGTACGGAATATATGGGCTATACAAAAAAGACAAAATATGGTACTTCCTCCGTTCCAAATTAATTGTCTCAAAGTTTGATAAAAATAGATGTATCAAACACTAAAACATGTCCACTTTTTTCCAACTTTGCTACAATTAATTTGGGACAGAGGGAGTACAATTTAGAGATTTAAAATAGTTTCACACTTTTACCATTTTTAGTGTATTTAAAATTGAAAATTTGCACTTCTATAAGATATATTCTTCAACTACACCCGTATTGTTTTCATAATTTTTTAAAAATCATAAATATAATTTTTTTTTTTGAATTTGTAAGACGGTGAGAGCATTGGTATCCGGGAGCCCGTCAAAATAATGTGATGTTGAAAAAGCTGGAGAAAATATCGATTGGGAGGATTACCCCAACTGCCCAACAAGAACGAGCCAAATCGTACCAGCAAAAGAAAGTAACAAGTGTATTGAAGAAAGAAAACAATCTGATATTGAGCACGCTAGAGCTTGCCCGACCAATTAATTGAAGCATCAGCATCATCCATCCGCTTGATTATCCCCACCAACATGCGCTAGCTAGCTCGGGAGTAGAGCCGTCGGCGATCATGCTGGGTGAGGCGAAGGCGAAGGTGAAGAAGGGTTGGCTAGCTGGCACCCAGGTCGACGAGGACCAGCGCCGGTTCGTCATCCCCATTGCCTACCTCTACCACCCGCTCTTCCGCGGGCTGATGGAGGCGGCACGGGACACATACGGCTACCACTACTCGTCCGGTCCCCTACGTCTGCCCTTCTCCGTTGACGAGTTCCTCCGCCTACGCGCGCTCGTCGAGCGTGACACGCCGTCGGCGCACTCGTCGTCGTCGTCACACCGCGTGCACGCTGGGCACTTGGCCCCGTGCACCCGCGCGAGAGTCATGTCGTGATCCATCCATGATCGGCTAGGAGCAGGCATGGCGACTGTGAGCACCGAAGCGCGCGCGTGCGCTGGAGTACGACGATACCGAAAATACAAAACCACTCCTACATTGGGCCCAACCTACTATCTGAGCTGTCCATTTAAGATTTTGTTGGAGATTCGTGCTGCATTTTTTTTGCAAGACAACCCCCACCTGATTCTTAGGTCAGATCGTAAAATTTGCAAAACACACCTTATGCTTTTTGCCTTTTTCAAGTACGTGTCCCCACTTCTTCTTATGACTTTATTTTCTCCCCATAATTTTTCAAAACAATTTACCACAGAAATATTCCACAAACATTCAACGAGGGTTTCACTCTCTATGAGAGAAGCTGTAAAAATAATAATTCCAACGTATGACTTCGACATTTTAACAGAATATTATTTTTCCAGAAATATTAAACTATATTACGTTTTTTAACTCTAAATAATTATGAACCAAAATTTATATATGTTTCATGTAGTTTTTTCATATAAGAATTTTTACAGAGATATTCAACAAGTTTAAACATGTTGAAATATTCCGAGAGATTTATAATCAGTAAAAATTCATATAAGTTTTAAACAGTTTTCAGATAACATTTTTTAATAAATATTCAACAAGTTCTATGCATTTATAAATATTCCCAGATATAGATTTACAGAAATCAGAAAATCAGAAATGATTTACAGATTTAGCAAGAATACCACAAGTATTCATAGTAGCAAAGAACATTTTTTTTACAGATGATTTACACATGTATCACAAAAGATTTTCGCAGCAGATGTATCAAAGAATATTTTCTTTCGAAAGATCCACGGTATCAAGAACAATTGCTTTCAGATTTTTTCTACTGGGATTCCGACTAATCATTCAAGATTCACAAGAGATTCATACAAGATTGCAAGAAATATGGTAGATTCATACTAGAATCAGTAGATTCATACAAGGAAAATTGAAGAAGAAATCCTGAAATTTTTCTCTAAAGATCTATACAAGAAATATGGAAGGAAAACCTTCAATTTTTTCTCTAAAGATCTATACAAGAAATATGGAAGAAAATATCAGAATTTGTATGCAAAGAACAGGAGATATCTACAAAAAAAAGTAGAAGTCACGAAAAAAAGAGAAAAATAGAGTGCAGATCGGATCGATTCGTTGCAGCTCTGATCTAGGAGCCCAAGGTCCGGATTGTGACTACCGGCGGTTGACACCAGCGCAAGGGAGAGGAGGCACAGCTCCTCCTTGTGTCTACATCAATGCGGCCGGACCTTGGCCGGCCTGCACGCGGGTGGCCGGGCAGAGGCCGGCGACGCCTCTCCGTCGTGCGGCTCGCACACAGAGGTCGGTGGCGTGCTCCTGCTCGCACACGTCCTGGAACCAGTGCGGTGGCACTAGGGGGGCGTCGGCCCTCCAGGACCCTGTTTGGTTGCAGGTGCAAGCGCAGGAGATCTCCGGACATGGATGACGTGGCGGCGGAGTCCCCGTGCCGTTCGTCGGCATACTGGAGGGCGACAGCCGGAGGTTGAGGTCGAGCTCGCGGAGATCTCCGCCTTGGCAGGATCCCCTCCCGTTCCTCGAGCACCGACACACGGGCTGGAGCGCATCTGTGCGGCGTCGGGCTTGGCTCCTCGTCGGGGACCTCGCCGCGCCGCCCCGAGCCGGTGGCCACATGCACGGCCGGGTACCAGAGGGGCTCCTCCTCGCCGGGGACAGGAGCCACGGGAGTCCGCCGGCGGCCTTCGCAGTAGAGGGAGGAGGTGGTTAGGGTTTGTGGTGGGGAATGCGGATGGGGGGCGGACGTGCGGTGTGGGGTGGTAGGGGATCTGGAGAGAGGTTAGGTCATCTTCAGCGGGGCTGCTCATTTGCCCCGGACCGGTCCGTTTTGAGCAGCCTGGGCCGAGACCAGGCCCCTGCGGCGCTGCTCATATGGACCGCGGTCCGTTTTTTTGTCCCCGGATGCTCAATCCATACCAAATTTGAGCAGCCCCGCGGACAGCAAAGTTTCCCGTGGACACACTCCCCTGGCCCGCGCAGAACGCCCCCTCCTCCCACCTCGCGCCGCCCCCGACCCACCTCGCTGCCGCTAGCTCGCCGATTTGGCGACCACCACCGCCGTTCGACCCCCCACCGGCGACGGCCACCTCCCCCCACCTCTCATCCACGCCGCTACGCCGCCACCGGTCCCGCAGGAGTTTCGCCGGCCTGCCTACCGCCCGGTCCACCTCCCCCACCTCCACGGACGCACACAAGGTGTTCGGTCGTGTGCCTGCCCCGACCTCGGCACAAAAAATGGCGGACAACAGCGACGAGTTCTTCTTCAACAACGTGATCATGTACTCGTCCTCGTCGGACTCCGATTCCGAGGACGAGAGCGACATCCTCGTTGCCACTCTCCTGGTCAATGACCACATCGCTAGGATGCGGCCGGTGTTCAGAGGGTCCGTTCCCGGCAAGGCGCCGGGCTTGGAAAGGGGCAGAGCAGCCGGCCATACCCAGCTGTGGAATGACTACTTCCACCCAACTAATCCGGTGTACACGACCAAGCTATTCCGGCGCCGTTTTCGGATGAAAAAAGACTTGTTCAACCGCATTCGACTCGGTGTGCTCGACTATGATGATTGGTTCAAGTGCAAGCCCGATGCCACCGGTAAGCTTGGCTTCTCTTCTTATAAAAAATGCACCGCGGCAATTCGGATGCTTGCATATGGAGTAGCTGGTGATCTGGTTGATGAATACTTGCGTATGAGTGAATCCATGTGCCTGCAATCTATGTACAAGTTTTGTGAAGTTGTGGTTCAGGTCTTTGGCCCGGAGTACTTGAGGGAGCCGACTGTTGCCGACACTCAGCGGCTGTTGTCGATCAACGAGAGCAGAGGGTGGCCTGGGATGCTTGGAAGCATCGATTGTATGCACTGGGAGTGGAAGAACTGCCCATTTGGTTGGCAGGGGCAGTACAAGGGACATGTTGGTGAGTGCACGGTTATTATCGAGGCAGTTGCTTCGCATGATCTGTGGATTTGGCACTCGTTCTTCGGCATGGCAGGTTCACACAATGATATCAACGTGCTCCAGCGCTCTCTGGTGTTTGGCAGACTTGCCGTAGGCAACTCCCCCGAGGTGAGCTATGATATCAATGGCCACCACTACACAAAGGGATACTACCTGGCAGATGGTATCTATCCCCAGTGGGCTACCTTTGTGAAGACCATCTCCAATCCTCAAGATGAGATGAGGAAACGATTTGCCCAAGAGCAGGAGAGTGCCCAAAAGGATGTGGAGCGTGCTTTTGGTGCGCTTCAATCTCGATGGGCTATTGTTCGCCACCCTGCTAGAACATGGAGCCCGGAGATTATGTGGTTGGTGATGACTGCTTGTGTGATCATGCACAACATGATCATAGAGAATGAGCGCGATGACAGCGTCTACGACGAGAACTGGTTGTTTCAGGGTGAGAACGTGGAGCCATTTGAGGATTTCATTGACTTCCAGTACGAGTTGCGTGATCAGGACACCCACCGCACACTTCGGGATGATTTGGTGCAACATATCTGAAACTTCGTAGGAAACCAATAGATTTTTTTGTAATTTTTATTAAGACTTATTTGTCTTCTTATTGAACTGTCAAATTTGTAATAAATAACTCGTATTTTATTTAGTATTGTGTTTGTTTTTAGGCTCAAAGTATCATTGGGAAAAAAACTAAGGGAAAAATAGGTCCCGGGCCACTAAATGAGCAGCCCCGCTGGGTGCAGGGCTCAAATCCGCGCGGACACTGGCCCGGACGGCTGCTCAAACAGACAAAATCCGGACCAGTTTGGTCCGCAAATGAGCAGCCCCGCAGGAGATGTCCTTATCCTCTTACTGATGGATTTTGGGTTGATCCGTACCTTTCAGAGGGTGAAAAATGCAAATACACATGAGGCTTTGACTCCGTGGACTTCTTCCGAATCTCCAATCAATCAACGATTGAGATAGTACGGGGGGACCAACATAGGAGTGGGAAATCCGCACTCCGCTACCGATACGTGTGTACGCACGTAGGAAGGGAGACATGGAGAGAGAGTAGGTGATTAGTGCGGGATACTGTTTAGTAGTATGATTTTATTTTGTGCCCTTCTTCTTCTACTACAATAAAAAGTACCGGACGGAGTACATTTGAAAATTCTTTTGAATTTCATTTTTCTATAACATAAATGATATATGGGTGGACCCTTGTCCAATTTTTTATGTTTAGGTTGCTAACCACATTTTCCATGTGTTATCTTGGTCCAAGTTAAATTGTAAAACATGTGCACTTTTTTTTACCATATATGTATCAACCTTAATTGATTCATGACTTGTAATAATATTAAGATTGAATGCCAAAGTAAAATTGGTTTCATGCATCATTTGATGCAAATGTCGGGGTTAATTATATTCCCCTTCTAAAAGAATAGTAAGAAGAAGTGCTCAAAGTTAAATCTGGAAGATAATGTCTCAATGTAAAAAATGATATCTATTTATGATATGGAGGGAGTAGCTGGTAACATTAATGTTATTATCGTAGGATGAAACTACTACTACGGATGTATTCCGATTAAGATCACTTGTAATTAATGTCCATCTACTTACTCTCATATTGTTGTGAGAAGATAATATTTGTGTGCACCTAGTCCTCTTGAAAAGAGAAGATGAAGATAGTAAGTGTTTCATGTGTGCACATTTCCTCCCACCTATATATAGCTATGGTGACCCCATACAACTTGTTGAGTAATATGAGAGCATGTGCAAACATATATCCACTTGGAAAATATAAGACATCAATCATTTTCGTTGGGTGCAAGATGAGGGAAACAACCGACCTTCGACATAGGTTGATTTAGACTTTAGAGTAAAATATTGAGAATGATTGGCACCAGAAAAGAATCTCTTTGAAAGTTATCCAATTGTAGTGCTGAATTAACATGCCAAGGAATCCATGGTTAAATCGTGACACAAGCGAGTTACATCGAACACACTTTGGGCGCAGTTGCTTCTCATGTCATGTTGTCAATTTGGAGTAGCTACCTCCGGCCTTGTTGGTACCATCAGCACCAACGGGGAGCCTTTTATCTCATGAACTGTGGTTCCTTCACTATCTCACACAATAAAATATCCTATGAGATTGTGTGGCAGCATTGTCGGATGGTCACGAATCCCCAATAGGTGATCCTCCTCCCAACATGCCCATGGATGTTACTCTTAATTACCTAACACCAAGAATGCTGCCATTAAAGTACTCGATTACAGATCCGTCCCATATTACTTGACACTAAAATAGATTCATTCAGCGCTAAGTTTAGATACATTAATTTTAACGTCAACTAACATGTGACAAAGAGAGTACTATTTGCACTTAGGCTGGGTGTGCCATGTCCTTGTTACCGTAATATCATATCTTGAGTGCCCGAGTGAGTTAAAAACCCAATTTGTTCACGCTAGACGGGCCAATAGTTTGCTAGGATGAGCATAACCTCTTCTCTCTATTTATATCCGTGGATAAGTACACACTCATTTTATGTTTAGCCAAAAGAAAAACACACGTACACACCACGATGGTAACCTGACGGTGACGGTCATCGTTAGCGCGACAATCTTTTTCGCGCCGCCGCCGAACTCCTCGTCAGTCATGCTCTATTCTCGACCATTACATAGTTCCTTCCTCTTTTTGAAAGTCGAAAAAAAAAGAAACGTCCTCGCTCGCGATGGGATTTGGTGCACCTGCAAGTTAAAAAAAAACTTATGAGTTAAAAAAATTATGAAATAAATCAAAATGTTAACAAGAGTGTATCCTACAAACATACAAAAAAAAACAATTACAAATACTTTGTATTCTCAGCTACACAAAAAAGACAAAGTGTGAATCTGAATATGTCTAGTTCAAATTTCTAAATTTTAGCATGTTTTATAATTTTTGTGCAGCCCATAATACTTTATATTTGAAATTGAAAATTAGCATACTTGTGGGATACACCATTTACTACCTCTAGACTTTTTTTCAGAATTTTTGAAACTTATGAATATTTTTTTCGATTTTTTCTAACCAGCAGAGCACCGGTGCTCAAGAGGGCAAGACACTTTCCGACTCGCTAGTCGCTATTTCGGACACATGGGAATGCATTGCCTGATCTGCCGTGTCGTAAATGCCTATGTTTGTACTTTTTTTTGAACTTTAGGCTGCTCATAGTGGGGAGTAACTAAGAGTAGTAACATGATGTTGTTACTAGTCTATGTTACTACCTCCATAGTGGGGAGTAACATACATGTGGTGTCATGCCATCAATCATTTATTAGGTTGTAGACACATAGTGCATTAAAATATGTGATGTGATGGTAACTAGTCTCTCCACATTAATTACTTGTCACGTAAGATTTTTTGTCTACATGGCGTTTATGTTACTATTTAGTTACTCCCCACTATGACTAGTCTTACGGCAGGAGGGCTGCCAATAGTTTATGGATAGAGAGAGGGAAAAAGTCTCAGTAATTACAAGAAGCCAGCAAACGCTGGAAGCTTACACCACAACACAGACAAAACACAGCCCAAGACTAGCCTACTCTATGTGCTGATCTGAAGGTGGCAATTTCGTGCTTAACAAGACTCGCCACCGCCTTAGGTTGTAGCTCCACCTTGTGAAAAATGTGTCTGTTGCGCTCCTTCCAAAGGTTCCAAATCAGGTAAGCCGCCGTCGTGATCAGCTGCAAGGGCAAGCAGGAGCGTGCTAGAGCCCACCAATCGCCCAGACTGCCTGCATTTGCAGCGATAAGGGACATCGCAGGCCCATCCCGCTCGAACTCATGCCACACTCGCTTGGAGAAAGAACATGCAAGCCCCAGATGAAACGCATCCTCTAACACTTGGTCGCACAGGCTGCACTTATCATCATGTGGCCAGCCTCTTCTTTGCAGTCTGTCAGCTGTCCATAGCCTATCCTGCAGCAGAAGCCACATAAAGAAGCGGACCTTCTCCTCAGCCTTCACCCTGCAAACCGATTCCAGAGAGGGCAATTCAACTCTCCCTCTGAACTGAGCCTCGTACGCCGATTTGGCTGAATAGGCCCTATCAGCTGTCAGGTTCCATGAGATGCTGGACGGCATGTATCTTTCCCCACAGGCAAGCAAAGAGCTCGAGATCCTCGGAGCAGGTAATCCAGTGCAGGCCACGCATCCATCTGCCATGTTGCGGCGCCTCCATCACCAGCAGTTGCTTGCGCACTGCCAACTTGAACAGGGACGGTGCGAGACCGACAGGACCCTCACCATCTAACCATTTGTTGGTCCAAAAACACGCCCTATCCCCCTTACCCACTGTGATTGTGGTAGCAGCGGCAAACAGACTGCGTTCTGTCGCCGCGCACGACATTGCCGCTCCCGTCCAAGGTTTACCAGCAGCTTCCCAACATGTTCCAGTAAGTATAGAGACTGGGTGAAACATAGGGTATGTTTCAGTTAAACAGAAAGAAATCCCAAGGGGGCAGTGGCAGATTCTCTAAACCTTGGGTTCCGAGTAGCACACACAAGATTGTGCCCTGTTAAGAACATGGCACAAAGGGGCCTAATTCAACACAAGCACCAGGGAATATCCCTATTGAAAATTGACACATCATAGAAAGGATAATCCATTGGATCCAGTAGGCTATAAGCATTAAAATTCCACTAGCTAGAAATCTCATGAAAATCCACACACTAGGGAGAACTTCCCCAATTCCTAAACAAGCACAACATCAATGTAACCTATGAAAATATCACTAGCCAATTGTCCACAGGAATTCTAAGCACCAGTAATAGCAGCAGAATCACCAGTACCAGAGGGGCCACAAGCAGAAATTCATCAGGCATGAACTCATGCTCGTTGGCCTGGTTACAGAGCAGAGGAGAGAGGGGAGTAGAGATGAAGAGAGGTACAGGAGGGGAGCAAGGGAACTCACTGGTGTCCACCATCGTGGTTGAAGTGCCACTTTCGCGAGCAGAGGAGAAACCACCTTGGATTCCTCGGCTGACAGCGCGTGCGACCAGGACTTCCTCCACTTCAAGACGGCGAACGGGTGGAATTCCGAAACGCCACCCGTGCCGTTGTACGCAATGTAGAACCACCTCCGACGCCACCCTTGAGCTGAGTCGACAAAACTCATCTCCAGGTACGGGAAGTCTTTATTCGCCTGGATCCCAAAGCCGCCGGTCGTCAGCGGCTCTCCGATCATCTCGCATGGCAGGGACTTTCCCCACAAGATCCGCACCTGGAAGGTGGCCTTCCAGAGCCTCCAGTGCGGGAGAATGCTGAGGAAGCACTCGCAAAGCACGATAAAACACGAAATGTGTTGTATCGCGTTAGGAGGAAGGTCGTGCAGCTGTATGCCGTAGACATACAACAGTCCGACGAGGAAGAGATGGAGAGGAAATGACAGACCTCGGGTAACGTGTTCCGAGAATTGTGATGCGCTTGTTGGCCAGCGGATTACGCATCTCCTCCTTCTTCGTCGACATCCGGACGCTCTTGGAGTCCTCGGGAGGGAGCAGTCCCTCCCTCTGCATCTCAACGATGCTCTTCTTTGTCGTATTGGCCGGGCGCCACTCACCCGTCCTCCTCACCGGGGCCGCCATGGAGGCGCTCGACGCTTCTTTGCCAGATGCCGCGGCTGCGCCGCGCTTCTTGCCTCCCGCCATTGGATCTTGGTTCGTTCTTGTAGAAGGGAAGGAGTGCGCCAGAAGAGGAAGAAGGTGAATGAGGGCCAGGAAAGTTACCTTTTTCCTAAGTCCCATTATTTATACCAAGGCTAGGCTACTCTAAGCCGTTGATCCGCGAACGTGACGCTCATCGCCACGGCCATGTGTGAAGAGGAAACGAAGAGACGGGGAACAGTTACCCCCACATGATCTTTACGAGAGATCGTGCGTAATTATTGCGCAACCAGCGGATAAACCGGAGAACGACCGCTCGTTTTCGGTCAAAAAGCTGGCAAGGTGGGCCATACCCGCTCTGCCCCACCGCGTCACGTCCCACCGAGAGCAGGCGAGTGCGCGGTGACGTCATTGTACACCTCATCAACACGAAATCTTTTTCGTATGGACCTCATGACACGAAATCTCTTCCGTATGGAAGACGCGGACACGAAATCTCTTTCGTATGGACCTTATCACAAGAAATTTATTTCGTACGAACATCATCAACACGAAATATCTTTCGTATGGATCTCATTACACAAAATTTCTTTCGTATGAATCTCCCGAAGATCGCAGAATAACAACAGTGGCACTCGCTACTATTTAGGATAGAAGAAAGCACCAGCAGCGCGTCTGAACGGAAATCGCGAGTGTGCGGCTCCCGCAAACATCGCATCCGATATATCAACACATCATTTTAATCCCGGGTCGTTCGGCCGACTAGGCACATTCGGATGCCGTATTCTTTCGAGTACGAAGGTAAGACCCAAGGATCTCTCTTGTGGGCCTGGAATCGCACTCGAACTGCGTCCTCGAGTAAACTTTTCGTCTCAAAACCACGAAGAAAAATCCTAACGGACGCGCCGGGTACCCCATTAAGGTTAAGTTCGATTCGATAAGACCTCCACGGCCCAGTCGCAATGATCACCTCGCCGAGTTCGAGTCGGTGGTCTCGAATTTGTGTAGGCCAGAACAGTTTTTTCCCTATATGCAATTAATTGGCCATGATCTTTCGGGAGAACCAAGCGACTGAGCCGTACCCTTCTGCGAAAAAAGCCAACACAAAACACATTTACCACTTGATACTCGAGTACATCCCATAGGGGGTACATACCCTTGAAGTCAGGTGATTGACTGACCAGTCCCAAAATCCAAGAACGAACATTAAGTGCTTACTCGACTATTTTCAGTCGAACAAACACTCGGGGGCTACTAACGTGGGGATGACTCCAGGACCTATCAAGTGGGCATACCTGGTCCAAGGCCCAAGACCAAGACCCAGTGCAAGGCGCTACCCCGCAGCTCTAGAAGGCTCCGTGGAAGTCCACCCGCAAGACTTGCGGATCAAGATAGAAAGTTTCCACCGACCTAAAGCTAGGGTTTGTAACACCCCCGGGGATGGTTTGAGACCCAGCCATCTATTTAAAGGCTGGGAGAACCACCGGGCAGGGGATCCAATCTATTTTCCACCACCATATCCTTAAGTTCGAATCCAATCTTTCAGCTTGCGCACCCACCACTGTAATCGATCTATTCATAATACAGATTAGAAGAGCAGAAGTAAGTGTTTTACCTCTACGAGGGCCCCGGACCTGGGTAAATCGTGCCCCCTTTTAGCCGACGTTGTTACCATCGCCAATTTTCGTTCTCTTACTTGAAGCCCTACCGGATCATCTGAGGGACTTGTCGACATGCACTACAAAAAATATGCTATCTTGTGACTCTCAATATTGGTCACCGAATGGTCATGTATGTTCATTTGTGACCTTTCTGTGACCAAAATCACTTGGTCAGGTTACGGGCGTCGCAAATGAACCAATGTGACCTTCTGAGCCAAAATAGAAGGTCATGCACTCTGCGACCAATTGTTCTGGTCACTGCCAATGTGGCTAAGCCACGTAAGATCCAACGTGGCAAATCTGACGTGGCATAGAATCAGCCCAATCCATTTCAGCCTGCTATATGGGCCTAGCCCAATAATTCAACACTTTTAAGTTATTTTATAGTTCAATTTTGGCCCAATAATTTAACACATTTTAGCAAGCTCCTCTCAATTTTTATCAGCCCCATGGCCCAAACCTAATGACTCAGCCTTTTTATTTTTCAATAATGTTGCCCGTATATAGTCCGTTTTTTGGGGGGGTCTCTTTTGGGCATAAGCCAATTTACACCAATGATTAAAGTGGGCTCGAGGCAACCTTTTTTTTTGTTTTTCTGGTCACGTAGCAACACTGCTATTTATCGGCCGAAATATATCTTGGGCCTAGCCCATTTGGGACCAATTCTCAAATTAAATCAATACTGCCCCCAAACAACAATATTAAAACAATTACAAACAATTAGATAAGCACATAAATATGTTACATCCCAGGCACAATAAATGAACAGCTAAATTGTTTTACACTTTCAAATACAACAAAATCAATAAACAGTAGCCATCAAAGCTTCAATCCTGATGATGTGAGCCCAGGACGCCAGGTCACTAAGTACAAATTGCACACTATGAAACGTTCTTAGTGATGTGTGATGGAGGAAGTCCTTGTTTCCACAGCGAGCAGCAGGTGGCCTTCTGGGCGACATCAGATGGTGACTGCGTCCAGAAATGGCAGCAGCTCGATGGGGGCACTAAGAAAGACCTGCAAAACACACAGAAGAGGATTGGATGCTAAGTTAAAAAATGTGAGTTGGTTCATGGGCAGAACAGAACTACAAAGTTCATAGTACATACAGGATGGTGCATACAATGGGGTCAGATAAAAGATACCAAGTGTGTATATATAAACATGCACACAACATCATGGTTTGAGTTGAAGCTTGTATATTATGATAAGCAGAAAAGCCGAGGCGAGAATGCATTTGCTAAGATAGATACAGCAGGAGCAAATGATGTAGCGCTTATAGTAGCAACTGTGTAAGAAGATTCAGTAATTAATTGGCAGAATTGGTTAGTTGCAAGTGTGTAAGAACAGTCAGTTTACTTGATTCATAACCCATCAAAGAGAGTTGAAGTAGTCATGCATGGCAATATATATCATGTAGTGATGCAAAGAGAGGATGGTGGCAGTGGTAACCTGGCCTCGAGCAGGGAACATGATGCACTTGACGGAGACCTGATGGTCGATCCGCAGCTATGGTGTGGATGTTGCTGATGAAACCCTCCCCTTTTCACATCCTCCTCCTCCAGTATGGTTTGGACCTGAGCAATTTTACAATAAATTACCTTAATAAGCATGATGTTGTCTCAGGTCATAGAACAGAAATAAAATGACCTTCCTACGAAAGGCAACTACTGGAGACCCATTTGTTTCCAACAAAGATAGGTTTATCATGCTATTCTTTTCTTTTTTTAAGAGTACAAAAGATAGGTTTGGAAGAACTAGCTTGAGTTACAGAACATAAAGTCTAGCCACTATAAATAAAACAACTAAACATGACAATACGACATAGCTGAATACTAGATCATTGTTGATTCACGTGCCAGGAGGTTATGCAAATAGAGTAAAATGCAGGATGAGTCCCTACCAAATGTTGAGCAGAGCTAAAAGAAAATGTACACGACAGAAACATCACAGGATCATTACCAAAGAAGAAGTAAGCAAACTATGGGTATACAGTTCATACACGCTATGTTTTTAGTTCAGGTACTAAAAAAGAAAGATGGAACAGATGGGCATCACACATAAACAATGAATAAGATAAAATAGCAAGTAACAAGTTAAAATCCATAGCAAACTCTAGTCAATAGAAGTGTTTTTGATTGCCAAATGTGATATCTTATAAACTTACACAACTATGCAGAAATCCACTTGTTGTGCACACAATCACAACTGCCAGAGTAGAGAACCAGCAGTACAACACAACAAGAACATTTTAAACTTATTATGCTTTGGTGCAGAGTAGATAATATAGTTCACCTATCCATCATGTTTAATTTTAAGCACCAATATCTAAGACAAAATATCAGTGTTCATGCCAAACGTATCATAAGAACATACCTCACAACCCCATCCATATACTAGTTGACACAATGGCCTGACTGGGTTTCGTCAAAGCTAAGAGTAGCAGGCTTATCTGTCATGGATGGGTGCAATCTGTGATGCTATTCAATCTCATACATACAACAACTTTTTCATCTATACAAAGTGAGAGTGCAACATGGCATGTACTTCACAGAATGCAGTACCTCACAGCCCTTCGCACCCCTTTCCATGAGAAACCTGAGTTACACCATAGCATGCCCTGCAAAGAGTATTTAGTTAGAGAGGAACCAAATAACAATTGATCACACTTGTACACCAATAAGAAAATCTAGTTGCAATTTAATTATCCCAGCCTAACAAGCAAGCAACATTTATTCAATATATTCATGTAGAATTGAATGTTTTCTACTCATTGCAAGCAAGCGAAATTTTCAGTGGCAACATTTTCACCGTCTTATAAATAAGAATTCTGCTAACGATTGCTTGCTGCTATCTAATGGTAAAATAAGAATTCTACAGTAGCAAAGTTAACATTTCAGCAACTTGATCCATGCAAATTAACATTTACATACTGTGTTTTCTGTAACTTGATCCATGAAAATTAAAGTTCAGTTTTACTGAATAAGAATTGATGTCCATTTAATAAGCAAGCAATATTTTCAGTGTATATCAATATTCAGTTTGTATCAGGAAGTTGAACAAGCAACCAACAGAGGTATACTGAAATTATTGTGTGCATGCCAATCAGAGTGAGAATTATTTTAGAAAAACATAGAATAGACATTCTAGAAAACCATATTGCCTAGGTCTGCAATATTTAATGCCACACCACCAACCATAGGTACCAAAGCAATGAAGTTTAGCATTTCTTTATTCACCAGGGAAGATAAGGACTATCTTTTAATTTTCATCTAATGTTGACCAAATTAATAATCTAGTCCAGCTTTGACACAGTTTCCTTGCCCACAATCCTATTGGTGAAGCAAGCTATTAGGTGAATCCAGAAAAGCATACAATAATCGGACCGCCAGCATGTCAATCACAGGCAAACCACATAATATCTGTATGCTACGAGGTACCACTTTGAAGATCAATTAACGTGGTACATAGTGATGTCAAACAGTAGCAAGCATAAATACATGGGAACAACTTACACGAGCATGTAACCAACAAAATCTAAATATCAGGCTTCAGACATGACGGTTCTCTAGTGTCGAATCTCTGACTCTACAAATCCCTTAGGTGACCCTATCGGGTTTCGAGTCATGAGCGCTGGTGGAATCGTCGGCTAGACAGGGGGCGAGATTTACCCAGGTTCGGGGCCCTCGTAGAGGTAAAACCCTTACTCCTGCCTCTTGTCGATCTGTATTGACGGAAAGATCGGTTACAATGGTGATGCTCAAATCGAGAGTAAGATCTCGAGTTCAAGGCTTTGATGGTGTTGTGTTGCTTGGTCCTCTCCCGGGGGGTTCTCCTGGCCTTATATAGGTGGCCAGGTCTCGAATCCTACCTGGAGAGGACTCGAACCCTAACTAGGTCGGTTACATGTTTCCTATCTTAACCCGCAAGTTAGTGCAGGTGGGCTTCACGTGGGCCTTCTGGAGTATTCCAAGGGCTCCTCTTCTTGGGCCTTCATCCTTGGGCCTGAGAGGGGGTGTCCTTATTCGCAGGGTCCATGGTCCATATATTCGTCAGTAGCCCCCGAGCGTTTGCTCGAGTGGGATTTTTCCAGTCGAGTAGACGGTCAAGCCTTTCTTGGTCTGCCTTTCTTACGGATAACCAGCTTGGTTGTTTCCTGTTTTAAAGGGTGTGTTCCCTATGCAACGAGTCTTCATGCTCGAGTGTCGAGCAGCATAGGTGCCTGTTTTTGCGGCTTTTATCGCAGAAGGATGCGGCACAGTAGCTTGGCTCTCCCGAGAGATCAGGGCCAATTAATTGCGACTAGGGCAAAAACATTCCTGGCCTACAAAGATTCGAGACCTCCGACTCGAACTCGATGAGGTGATTGTTGCGACTGAGCCGTTGTGGACTTATCGAGTCGAACTTAACCTATAGGGGTACCCGGCGCGTCCGCTAGGATTTTTCTTCGTGTTGTTGACACGGAATCATACCGGAGGACGCAGCTTTCGAGTGCGATTCCAGGCCCTTAAGAAAGATCTTTTTGGGTCTTACCTTCATATCCGAAGAATATGGCATCCGGATGTGCCTAGTCGGCTGAACAATCCAGGTCTTTATGATGTAGAAATATCATGTGTGAATGGAGTTAGGTTCTTTCCACCCGAGTGATTGTTTAAGATTCAATCGAAAGAATTTTCGTACTGAAGAGAGTCATGCCCATATGAAAGAGTTTTCATGTTTGGACTGTTGTGCCCGTACGAAAGAGTTTTCGTGTATAGGGTAGTTCTCTTGTTTTAAAGAGGTCTTGCTCCATGATTTATTCGCAAAGGAATTGCCTTTAATCGAAGGAATTTCATACGAAGCTGTTTTCGTGTTTGAATTTTCCATTCGAAGGTTCTTGAATTTGATGATGCATGCCATGACGTCATGGCGCACTTTTCTCCTCCCGATGGGACGTGACGGAGTGGTAACAGATGGGCTGGCCCACCTAGTCAGCTTTTTGACCGGGAAACGAGACGCCGCTCCCGGTTTTTACGTGAACGGTGCAGTAAATGCGCACGATCTTCTGTTAAGATCGTGGCACGGAACAGCGTTTCACCGTCTCTTCGTTTCATCTTCACACGTGGTGGCTGCGATAGGCGCCACGTAGCGCATCGAATGGCTGGGGCTGATTCGCTTTGTGTATAAATACGGGACTTAGCGCTGCGGTAAAAACTTCCCAGCCTTCGTCTTCAATCCATCTCCTTCCTCGCGCCCATCTTCTTCCTCGCGCTCGAGCTCGTGCTGTCAACCATGGCTGGAGGCAAAAGACGTGGCGCTGCCACCTCTGCAACCGGAGAAGTTTCCGCGCAACCTGCGCCTCAAGCTGTCGACTGGCGTTCGCCCAACACCACCGCTAAGAGCATCAAAGAGATGCAGCGGGAGGGGCTGCTGCCGGCTGAATCTGAGAAGCGGGTGCGCCTCGGGAAGAAAGACTTTTCTCCTCGGGTTGCTGTATGTCTATGGCATACAACTTCACGATCTTCCTCCGAACGCGGTGCAGCACATATCGTGCTTCATCGTGTTCTGCGAATGCTTCCTTGGCATTCGCCCTCATTGGGCGCTTTGGAAGACCCTCTTCAAAGTTCGCATCTTCCGCGAGAAATCGCGGGTGGACTCCGAGCCTGGTGAGCCGCTACGTACGGGTGGCTTCGGGATCCAGGCGCGACTGGAAAGCAGCTACTTCAACATGCACTTCGTCGACTCCGCCCAAGGCTGGCGGAAAAAGTGGTTTTACGTCATCGACAACAGCTCGGGTGGGATCGTAGAGTTCCACCCGTTCGCTGTTTTGAAGAGGCGGAAGTCCTGGGCGCACAAGCTGTCAGCCGAAGAAACCCAGGTTGTCACGCCCCTAATCGCAAGGGTGTCCGCTCTCCGGGATCAAACTGCTGGAGTGGTACTCAACGGGCTGCACCTGGCGAGTATTTTTCTGAAGCGCAGGATCCAACCGCTGCAGCAAAGGCCTTCCACCATGTGGGAATACCAAGGCGCTGAAGATCCTAGCCGAGTGAGCCGCGAGGAGCTTTCGAACGTTGAGTTCGAGAAGAAAATCGCGGTTGTCACCAGCTTGAAGGTGGGGGAGAAGTTCCTCGACTGCACAGTCGAAGCCTTCGACGCTTCGAAACCTCCACCAGCCGCGGTTAGTTTACCCTTCCTGTCTTCTATTATTTTCTTCTTTGCTTTGAGCTTTAGTCGACTGAATTTTTTTTCTTGCCTTCTTCTGCCTTCTCTGTAGAGCTTAGCAGTGGCGAACTGCTACCCGCCAGTTGCGGGAGAGGACGCCTCGGAGTTGTTGGCGAGTCACCTGGACGGCTTAGCCGATACCAGTGTAGCCGATGCTTCTTCGAGCTCCGAGGACGATTCTTCGGATGATGCGGAGGGCTCGAATGGCGGCCTTCATCACCACAAGCGCGTCGAGTGGATGATAACGAGGCTACTTCCAAGGATAACTCCTTGGAAGAATCGCCTGGGAAGGCTCCTATCTCCGCGACTCCACTTCGATCACTCGCCCCTTCCCCTTCATTCCCAGTGATCGCGCCCGCTTGGAACGCGGATTTGCTGGATGAAGATGAAGATGATGAGTAAGTTCTTCTTCTTGTCCTTTGGTCGAACCTTTTCCTTTGCATGTATGTTGATGTTTATCTGTTGCAGATTGCAAACCATCAGTCCTCGCAGGTATGCTTCTTCTGTTCCTCCCCAAAAGAGGAATAGAGCAGGAGCTGCGGGTGAGACTCCCACTGCTGGCACTGTCCAGAACTCTCCCAGCGCAGCCCCCCATGCGGCGACTGTGGAACGCGAGGCGCCCAGCTTTGCCGCCAGGACTTCAGCTTCGAAAGAAGTGACAGATAGCTCCATGGATCCCCTCTCCCGCGCCACGGGCCAGGTAAACTTTGTCATTTGTCATAAAATTTTTATAGGGTGCACGACAGTGCTCCCGATGGGAGTAGTGTCGTGGGATAATCACGGCAGATGTTACCGGGGGTAACTGATCTTGGGGCAAGTCGACACAGGTATTCGGGAGAGGGTTTAGCTCGAAAGAAGACATGGCGGAAAGCAATCTAAGAACCGGAAAACAACTCGCCGGATCTCAATATGAATTATGCTGGATACTCGATAACAGGTGTTACAACTATGACTTGAATTTCTGGCAAACTAAACCTAGGGGCCGGTTTATAAAGCACCCGTACACCCCTAACTTGCCCTCCAAGGCACACCTCGAGTCCTATTCGAACTCCACATACAAAACCCTAATTCTCCTTATCGCAGCCCACAATCCGGGTTACGAATCTCACAAGCCTTTGGGCCTTCCGGCAATCTCTTTACCCCCAGCCGGATAGCACTTAGCACACCCCGGGCCGGGTTATATCTTGAAGTGAGCCTACCGGGTTACTATCCCCCCATCAGTAGTCCCCAGAATAGCCTGGGCTTCCAAGAGTTACTCTTCGAAGTGCTGGCTATTCCCTGCAGAAACATTGGATACAAAAACACATGAAGATCAAGATACAAGATGTTGACGAATGGCTGGGATTAACACCAAGGGAATCAGGTTACAACCCGGCTCTCTCTCAAAGGTTCTCCTTCAACCTTCCAAACTTGAGTCTCAATAAGGAACTCAATGATTTCACATTTTCCTCGACAGCTATTGCTGACACCAAGAAAGAGATTTCACTTCCCTTTTTCTCGGGATTATATCGATCGATGCATAAGGCGCGTCTTTCAAATTTCAAAATAGCCACATATCACTCCGCACCTCCCGGGTTCCGCCCGTTAGGTTAAGCTTTTACACCCGGGCTATTATAAATAGGCCCCCAAGGAGCAAACTCAACCCTAACGGCTCATTTCCCCACTCCTCTTCTCCTCAAGCTCGAGTTCACGGAGTGCCACCACGGAAGCCATACGTACATCGCCGGAGCCCATCCGCCGTCGCTTGCGCTCCGCCACCGTGCAGCCCACTCCAGCTCCCAAATCCACCATCAAGCCCCCGATTCGCCGGCCGGAAATCGCGAAAGGGCATCAATCTTGCGCCATCTGCCTCCGCAAATCCCTACTTCAACCTCCTCCGGTAAGCTCTTGATATCCTCCAGCCCAACCTTGCAATCTCTTAACTTTTCCTTAGATCAGATCTGAATCGAGTCGCCTGCAGTTTCTCGGGCCCTGCCGAATTGACTTGCTAGTCTTTACCATAACCGCTCCCATAGATAGGATGCGCAGCTTATCTTACTCCCCTACCACTAAGTATCATTAGACTGGCCTTAAATACAGAAATTGGATCTCCCATCTGGGCTCGGGCCATCAAAAATTTCCGCCCTTGTTCTTACCCTCCAGAAAATCTCACTTCTCCGGCTCACTTGCTGATAGTAGACATAAGGGTACCCTTCTACCTTCCCCAGACACTTACTTTACGGAAAAACTTCACAGCTTCCGTAACGATACGCAATACCCGGATAGATCGCACTTGATCCGGCAAGGCAATACCCGGATTATTTTTAGGTTACCGGTAATTGACTATTCATTAATTTTCGAGCTTTCGCTTCTCACTTTCTTTCCTTTGCCGTTTTAACAGGTCAACCCCATGGCACCCAAGAGGCAGGGGAAACAGCCGGCTAAAACTAAGCCCACTAACTCCATTTCAGCCAATTGGGGGAGATCCTCCGTCACCAAGGCCAAACTGGAGGAGTTAGTGGAGCTTGGAATCCTTCCTCCCCAGGAATCTATCCACTGGAGAGTACCCGGCAACGAAACCCGTCCCTCTCCAGCAACGGATGAGGTAATATGTTTTGTCGAACACGTGACCCGAGGCTTCAGGCCCCCGGGTCACCCTTTCTTTCGTGACGTCCTAGATCACTACAATCTCCGTATTTTCGATATAGGCCCAAACTCCGTTCTGAACATCACCCACTTTATCGTTCTTTCCGAGTCTTACTTGTGCACTCCTCCAAGTCTGGCTCTCTTTGTTGAACTCTTTCAGTGCAAGCCGTGCCGCGAAAGCGGTGACGACGCACTTCTTACCTGCGGCGGGGTTTCTATCCAGCGCCGCAAGAATTCCTTGATGCCTCCCCTCACTCTCAATTCTCATGTAAAGCACTGGCAGCTCTCATACTTCTACTGCCAGGACACCTCTCCACCCGGCGAGAAGAAGCTGCCGGGTTACTCGGAGGGTCAGCTTGACATTTCCGAATCTTTCAATGCCTTCGCCTCTGACTCGGACAGGGAGGCGATCTTGCCTTCGTTGGCTAAGATCCCCATCTTATCAGCCGAGGCCTCATCGGGCTAAACTTGGTGAAGACCTGGGTTAACTTCCGCATCCAGCCAAACTCCATTCGTGAGAAGCTGATGTGTGAATATTCGGGTCAAACCACGGACCCGATCCGATACT